>JAQBSW010001314.1:0-139390 GCA_029291075.1 Eudiplozoon nipponicum | reverse complement strand
TATGTATGTATGTATGTTTGTATTTATGTTAATAATTCTTGTGCAATCCCTACGCTTCATTCAGTGATTAATTCAAATATCATTTACCTTCAACGAAACATTTTTCGCACTTTTTATTAAAGTCAATCTTGCGTGTTCTAGTTAAACACCAATCCAATTGCATTAAACCAGTCACATATTACAGTAAATCTCCCTTTAATCACAACTTCCGATGAGTTTGGACCATCGATTATCATCATGAGGGTACAACGGATAACTGATTAACGAAGATTAAACTGCATAAATGCTTTACAATTAAACGATAATTGGTTGCGCAGGTGGTGGTTACATTTCTTTAAATCAAGTTTGCATGCTTGAATTTAAACACCAATCCCATTGTATTTAACCAGTCGTCGAACAACACAGCAAAACTACCGCCAGTCGCACGCACTGACGCGTTTCGACCTTCCATGATCATCACCAGAGTACGACGGCAAACTGACTAGCGAGGATCGACAGGCATTGCATATTAAAAGATGTATTATTTTGTTTCTCAGTGCTGTCCTTTTCGTTTCCGGATTTGACCGCATTTTTTTTTTGCATTGCATATATATGGAAATCAAAATTAGATATGCGGTTCTCCCTTCTAGTACTCTTGCACACAGTGTACTTGACTGGAAATGTCGGCTGCACAATTTCTATGCAGTCACGAACATTAACTGTTTGCAGCTATCGCCACACATATATATATATATATATATATATATATATATATATATATATATATATATATATATATATATATATATACAATTAAACACGTTAACTAATTGCGCGGGTGGTGGTAACAATTCTTTATATTAAGTTTGCTAGTTTGTAGTAAACACCTAGCCCATTGTACTTAACCAGTCCTCGAACAGCATAGCAAAACTACCGCTAGACGCAAGCACTGACAATGATCATGGATGGTCGAAACGCGTCAGTGCGTTGCGACTGGTGGTAGTTTTGCTATGTTGTTCGACGACTGGTTAAATACAACGGGATTGGTATTTATCTCACGCTTGCTTTAACGCTTGTATGAAAAATCATGCATTTATTTCTTACCCAAGTTAGTCACGTATAAACTGCACATGACAGGAAATGTCGACTGTATAATTTCTATGAAGTTACAGGCAAAACATTTCCGCGGATTTTACCTCAAGTTTATAAGTTATACAAGTAAACAAACATTTAAATACGCGAATGGTGTTTACAATTATTTAAATGAAGTCTGCAAATTATGGGTAACCTGTTGCACAAAATAGCCAAACTACCGTCAATCACAAGTATTGGCGTGTTTCGACCTCCTATAATCATCATCAGAGCACGGCTCTTAGCTAACCGGTGCGGATAAAACCGTAATGCATGTATAGGCAAAGCAAATTAGATATACTACCTTCAAAGTTAAAAGTCTCGCAAAAATTATACTTGACATGTAATGCCGCCTGTACAATATCGGTATAGCCACGAACATAAACTTTATTGCTGCTTTCCATAACTTTTATATCAACTTTTGAGCAGCGTCAGAAAATCATGAATCTGATGCCGAACTAGACGATATAAACTTTTCACATGTCATAATTTGGTAATGTGTTGTCACAACTGATTAACTTTTGTACGTAACTCGTACTTGACTTCGCCCATATATGGCTTATCGTAACTTGTCTTACCAATTTCTTCCCATGAATTGTCTAAGTAGCTGAGAATTTAAAAAAAACCAAAGCCTATTTCCACTATAGCTATAATTTACAAAATATTCAAGTCTTCCTAAATGATTTCATTAACCAACCATCATATATATATATATATATATATATATATATATATATATATATATATATATATATATATACGCATATGTTCCTGGATAAACCCAGGTCTTGTTCTCTTCTGAATAGCAGCATTTGAGTTATCAATAGAACTGAAACGTCAATCATCTGGCGGATTAGGGTAAATTTACAACGATAATTAAATCAAAATAACAATATTGATTGATTTACTAGTTTGTTAGCACTACGGCTTAAACCTGTTTCCTCTGCACTGTTTGCTAATAATAATCTAGCTTTTAACATGACTTATAAACTAATATTTTGTTTAATCAAAAACTAATTACGATATTTTCGTTATTCTGTAAAATTTAAATTATAAAAAAATACTTTCCACCGTGTACGCGTTTGATTAAATACAAAAAAGAAAATAAACACACGCACACACACACACACACATTAATATACCAAAAGCGCGCACACTTGTGAAGTACATTATTTCTCCCTACAGTATCAAAATTTGTTCATCAGAGGTAATTAATTGAATTTGCCCATTGTGTAGAATGTTATGCAGTAAGCAAAACTATCATTTCACTAATTAGGCCATGGTGAGCAAAAACAGAGAGCGGATAAGAGAAAAAATTGCACACTAACCTTGTGAAAGATGGGAAGAAATAATGAGGAAATTACCATGGCAAATAGATTTGTCCGCACTATTTATTAGCACGCGAAAGGAAGTGAAAGATTGGAATTGCATGTATAGGAAAGGTGAACAAGTTAATTGAGGTGTGGGAACTCGTGGAAAATGAGATCTCAGTGAGGAAAATTTCCCAATTAAGAAAACACGGTCAACGAAACTGTGTTGAAATACGTAAAAGTAAGCTGAATTTTGTGTAAAGGTTACACCAATAGAAGTTAATTGGATGGTATAATTAAAGAGATGGAAATCAAATTAAATTAATTTAAACTTGGAATTTAAGAAAACATACCAGTAGCATTAAAATAGGCTAACAGTAAATTAAGCTATTCTTATAAAAAAGGCCCATTCCCATAAAAATAAATAGAAGAAAATAAATACGATAAAAAGGTAGTACTCAATACGCGTTCAACTCACTACGTTTAGTCAGTTTTTAATTGAAGCATTGACATGATACCTAACAGTTGTAGGTAAGATCACTAAGTAACTAGGCGCAAAATATACATCGAATAAAAAGAAAAGTATTAGGTGATGAAAAATAGATAACACGTTATTAGAATTCAATTACGCATATCTTCTTGAATGATACTGGTTATTTTAAGCGTAAAATTGTATTGTAAATATTGTTCTACGGAAAGTGATTTTGTAATGGTTTATTTTATTCAAGAAATCCTTGTAAGCGAATTATCCCTTTCTTTACCTTACGAAAACAACCATGGTGTAACGTCTGCTGGTTCCAACAGTAAAGTGGATGTGGAGCAATGGTTAGCAATGAAAAATACCCGAAATCAGGTAGGTATTATTACTTATACGCGCCATGAAATTTCAACAGGGAAATAAAATAGTCACAATAAAACAAAGATTGATTGTGTAGGTGGTGATTGCTTTCATTCAAAATAAATTTGCGTTGATGAAATGAACGCAAATTTAATTTTATCTATATTGTGCAAATAGTGTTTATTTCAAGTCCAAACCTTCATTTTTAAATAATCTCATAATTTCGTGAAACCATGTTGCATAAATATAAATATAAGCGCATATACATGCAAACGTATGGACTCACAGACGTGTTTAATTAATGAACATAACTATATTGTCTATTTGGATGCAGGTATTGAATTTACAAAAAACGGCTTTTGAAATACGCAGTACTTTGCCACTGCTTAAAAGATGTATTTATTTGCTCAGTGCTGTCCTTCTTGTTGTGGATTTGACCGCATTTTTCTTGTGCGGGACAATTGATAGCACTCATAGGTCGGTAAAATCTTGAACTTCCTTCATCTTCAGATGATGTAATTTTTGGCCTCAATTGATGGGTTCTCACTTGTCCCTTCTTCTTTAAGCCTTCAATTAGCTGATTGTCTGAAAATGACGTTGGATCAAGATTTTCCATTGTTCCTGGACCAATATTTCGAGATCTCATTTCCAATCTCATCTTCAGGGTTGACACAATACGCACAGGAGTAAAACACAACTTGTGACAAATGCTTATAAATACACACTGCAATGTATTTGGTTTAAGGTATGGTCTACAATAAACCAAAGGTCCTCAACATTCTGGAAGTGTTTTCTTCTTTGCTAGCTTTGATTACGATGAAAAAATTTTGAATATGCTACTTAAAAAAATGACCAATCCTTTCTGTGAAAAAAAATTATCATTCATTTAATTTGTGTAAGTAAATGATATTGCTTTTAACGATTTAGAATCTGAAAAATTTCGTTTAAATTCATGTGGCGTTTAATTAAATTAATTCTAGCATTCTAATTCATTCTGGTAACTGCATTTTTTATCACGTTTCACTCTAAGTTGACTAAAAATGTTTCCTTCAAATAAAAATAATGCTTCAATGCAAATTAACAGCTATACCAAATTTATTCATAATACGCTATAAAAATTGATATGGACAATTGAATCAGACAAAATAGACTTTCTAATAATCAAAATTTGACTCCAGTTATTCCAAAATCCATCCACCCTCGCCGCCAGACAATAATTATGCCTCGTCATTAAATTAGAGCTGAAACGACCTGACGAAGAAGAATATATATATATATATATATATATATATATATATATATATATATATATATATATATATATATATTGTTAATTATAATGAAGGTTGCAATCTGGATATAAACACCTGACTCATTATATGCATACATTTGCCAGTATAAACTAAGTATTATTTTGTGTGGAAAAGGCAATTCATCCAGTAGATCTGTTTCGTCCTTATTGGGAACTCATCACGTACTGTCCAGAATTTGTCGCGAATTGGGCTCGAAGCTGGGCACATCTGCTTCGTAAGCTGGTGCTCTAACCACTGAGTCACCCTGTCGCATACTACACACAATTTTCAGTTATATACTAACTACTGCTTCTTGGTTAGCCTTTCCTTTATGTAGAGCCTAAAGTTCCAACTAAACATCACCAATCATTATTGAACAGTTACCATGTTACATGGGAAAGTGGTATTGAAATAAACATTTATCTAATTAAACAAACATTGATTGCGGGGGCGGTGATAACAAATAATTTTAATCTATGTTGCGATATTGATATAAACACCTGACTAATTATGTACATACATTTGTCAGAATAGTATTGCTGTTGAGTGGTTGTTTTCATGTGCTCCATGCATATGCATATATAGAGTTTATTTACTGAGAGCAACTCTTTGTTTGAAACAATTAATGTCAAAAAAATAAATAGAAATCGAACAGTTTCGGAACGAGGCTATCCCAGTTGCTTAAATCTATTATTGTGAGCATTTGGACTGTGTATGTGCGTGTGTGTGATTAGAGGTCTGCTAAAGGATTGAGATATAACGTTCCATTACGAAGATTAGATCGTACTTCATTTCTAGTGTTTAGTGTGAACGATGTGGGAGCCTTCGGAGGAAAGGGACGAATCAACATACAGCTACCACGAAGTCGAACTCGATGCTTCATTATAAATGGGTATCAACCGGATCTTTGCGAAACTGATAGTGCACAGCGCAACCTGCGAATGAGAGACGTGGCGATTTAAGAAGGAGAAAATCGATTCACCTAATTAAACGAATTCCAATATCCCAGAGTTGGTAGCCTACACAGCGGAAAATTTTTCTGCAAATGTATGATTTTTATAATCGTAACAAAGTCTATTTTCTTAATAGTGTGTCCAGGATCTGTTTTAGCTCAATATACACCAACTGTTAATACGCTCTGCTACTGTGTTCATCTGGAACATTGCGATAAATATTGTACCACGTGTAAAATGTTCCATTCAATTATTACGCTTTAGTTAATTAACTATTTTGGCGTACTGAGTCAATGTGTCGCCTCGTGTCTATAAGTAGACTGTATGTTAAAAACCTATTGCTTAATGGAGTTATGCAATTTTCTGATGATGAATTCGATATTATCACTTAGACCAATATTCACTGGTATGTCAGTGTGGCAATAGCCACCTTTAAGACAAATAATGCACAAAGGGTCTTATCAAGGGCAGACATTATTTCAACAAAAACTCCACGCAGAAGCGCCCGTATAAGAATGAAGCATGGCGCGCCAGGCACTGCGATGTTGGTGCCACGAGAGCCCGGGAAAGTGGAGAGACAAATTACATTTGGTCGAGCGGGCCATGCGCTTTACAGTCTCAACAGCTACAGGATTCGCTCCAACGACCATGGTCTATGGAGGACACATAAGACTGCCAGGTGAACCTGTAATCCAAGGATCCCATGAGCGCTGCACCATAGCGGATATTCAGGAACGACTAAAACAGTTAACTGAATATGTAGGCGCCACACAGCGACAAGGCTATGCAAGGCAACCGACACGCACTCGCCTAAAGGTCGGCGACTATGTCATGGTAGCGAAGGTCGAGCCTATGGCACTGCATGCTGTCAATGATGGGCCGTATCGCGTGGAGAGGGTGGACTCAGAGCACAATACTGTTTTTGTTAGCCTGCCCGATGGACGACGAGCTGTTGCACTGGATCGTTTAAGCAGAGTGCGAAAGCCGATTCCTGAGCGGGGGAAGATGTGGCAATAGCCACCTTTAAGACAAATAATGAACGAAGGGTCTTAGGCTCAACAAGCGTTTGTGCTATGCAAGCAGAAATTAATAGATGCAACTATTTTGACTTTCCCGGTAGGTAATATGTCAATTGTTACAGACGCGTCAGATATTGGGATAGGAGCGGTGTTACAAGCTGACGGACGTCCTGCGCAATATATAAGTCGCACATTCACTAAGGCGGAACAGAACTATACCGTCACAGAAAAGGAATTACTTGCCGTACAATGGGCGCTGCGGAAGATAACAATGGCGACTGCGCCGAAGAGGAATCAGGAGGAAATATGCCGGCGTTTTCAGCCGAATCGACGAGTTATTTCAGACCGTCATCAGAGTTTAAGCCGATGTTGGCACCACTAGATGTGGAAAGGCCACAGTTGTGGTTCGAAAAATTTGAAGCATCAGTTCGAGCCCAAGAATTTACATTGGAAGCACCTATTGTGCGTGTGGCTGTCCAAGAATTAGTGGACCGGACAGTAGCAGTCCAATTGGAATTGCCGGTTGACCTCACGTATGAAGAGTACAAAAGGCAAATAATGAACAAAGGGTTTTATCTAGGGCAGACATTATTTCAACAGAAATTCCTCGCAGAAGCGCCCGTATAAGAATGAAGCAGTCAGCCCAATGAGAAAAGCAGACTTCGAGCTGAAGTGAACATAAATTAATTAATGTGTAAATTTGTTTTATTAAATCGATGCTCGTTGTGCGAGCAAAATTCTATATATAATTGAGTAAAAATAAAGCATTTGTGGTACATTTAAAATGTCTTCTGATGGGTTGGAAACGTTGATTCAGGCATTGACTTCTCAAATGAATAATTTAACTGCAGAATTAGGCATAATTAAGGCTCGTCTAGACGATACGCTAATAATAAACACTGACGACATACATGTACGTGGACCATCCAACATAGGTGGACATAACAGTCAGCAGATACGCCATGAATAACATGGGAAGGTATCATAGACGATCGGTGACTCTAATGCAGCATAGATTCGCATGCGTATAAGAGATGGCCGCGCACATTATCACTTTATAAATTGACAAAATGAATAGTGAGGTTATGGTATATTTTTGGCTCCTAGTAAGCAGTGAACTACAAACAAGAAATGCTTGCGACAGTCGCACTACACTATTTGTTTATGCTGGTGTTGAAACTGGTTGCTTTAACATTTTTAAGTATTTTAAATTTGAAGTGTAAATTATATATATTAAACAGTTTATTTAAAACTTCCAATTATGCTACACCGTCTGTTCATGCCGATCTTTGCCTAACCTTCTTGTCCGATATAATTTAGCTGAGTAGTAAATAAGAATACCTAAATAAAAACGCGCTAGCTTATTACATCGCCTATGCCAAAACGACAGAATTCCAATGCTCTTTCTTCGAACCTGATTTTCCACTAGATTTTTTAATGAGAAATGTCCTATTTTTGCAACATTCCACACCCAAATATATAGTGGGTAAAGGGCGTACTACCGGCTCCTACTGATGAGTCGCCAGTGAGTTCGAAACGGATATGCACGAAATTATAATTTCCGTTCATGCTGTCTTTGGTTTATCCTTCTCGTCATAATTGAATTAGTTTGTTACTAGGTTCGTAATACATAATACATACTTGCATATATTTTAGTTCTCAGCAACACACAGTATCTAAATGTTATCACTAGGCAGGAATGCTACAATGCTCAAACCTGTGAAAATTTGGCTATGCTCAATTTAGTTACGGCTACGCTACCGGGCTGACACTCAATATTTCTATTCAAAATACTTCACCGGTTTTAACTTGAACAGAGTCTTTTCTGGAGACATATTTAGTAAGGAGATTGCTCAAATCATTGAGCAATTAACGAAGCAAATGTGCTGAGACCACCGTCCACGAAGTGGTATGAAACAACAGGAGACGTGCATTTACAGAATTTGCTAGTTACCTGCTGGACAGCACGGTCAGGAACCAAAGCATTATTTAGTTTAATTTAACGAGGTGAGTTTCAATTTAAATGGTAAAATGAGACGCGACAAATGAGAACAAAGCAACGAAGAATTAACGTTGATGTCAATGTTAACTGCTCGGTAAATAGGGCCTTCCTAATGTTTGTAATAGCTTAGCAATATTTTTCAGGTGAAAAAAAATCTTATTTAATTGTGAGATTAAGTAAAACGCGCACAGACGCAGAAAATGCTTTTAGTGCATTTAAGACGCAAACAGTTTAGCACGGTCAAAATGGGAAATCGCATCAAAATTAATAGGAAATTATACGGGAAAAATTGATATTGAGAAGATGCATATCAATATCCAGATTATTTGAGTTGTAAGCGGTTCAATTGCGCACATGGACACAAGAACACACACACACACACACACATAGCAATATCAGGGAAAACAACGCACCACTGGGAATGTAGTAGCAGTCTCAGTGTAGGCTGATAGCAGCAAGTGAATGCAACGTTGTGTGGCTAAAATTTAATTGTCTCCTATCAATTCTGCTGATTCTCTTAACATCATTCATGTTTTATGTACTGCCTGACCAGGCTGGCTTGGTAGCCCACAATAAAATATTGACGCTATGTTCGGGCTGGACCGGATATAGTCGCGTACACAAACAGAACGATGTACGTCTTAATGGACAAAAGTGGAGAAAAAAACAACGCATTACTGAATAAGTATTGCAAAATAAATTCTATGAAAAATGGGAATAGGGGTAAAAATAGCAACACCCACGAGAAATGACAGCCACGAAAGCGAAATCAAATAAATAAGAAAGATATTCGTTATGATAATGATGATGACGACGATGATGATGATGATGATGATGAGGAGGAGGAGGAGGATGATGAGGATATGGATTAGGTTAATGATGACGATAATAAGGATTATGTGTATTAGGAAAAGGATGATGTCGTGTAGGGGCTGTCTGGTCAATAGCATACGAGAGCCCCTGTGATGACAGATTCGGATGTCAAATGTGGCTGGAGTGATCCCCAAATTTAGAACAACTGAATTCATCAGCGCCTCTCCCTTAAGTCATTCGGTCAACTGTTTTGTATCCTAATAAATAATGCCGTTATCCGTTATATTAAAATGAAACTTATGCTAAATTAGTTATTAAGTGCGTATGCTCATCATCTCACTGATTGCCACAATAAACTGGATTCAGATGAAAACCTTGAAAACCAAGAGCCCAATAGAATTTATCAGAAGCAAATTTGAGATTTTTCCCGCCATATCAATAAGAATAATAATTTGTGGTCAATTGAATAGTTTATTATCAAAATTCCGTGCAGATAAATAGCTGCGCAGGAAATCAGATATGTCTGTACCAGAACTAACGAGTAATGTACCTCTGCCAGACGAAATCTCAAGAAGACTGAATATTAAAGTCGACAAAGACAAGCCATAATATTCATCAATTCAAACCAAGAAAAATTCAAAAAAAATTACAATCTTTTTTTCCCCAACGTTACTTTGTTTATGACACCATTGGTAACTTCAAATGTCCAAAAATAAAAATTGGTTAATTTGTATATGGAGATTTATTTCACCTCCACAGTTGATGATTAAAATAAAAGTGAGAATGGCGATATGGATTAGGATAAGGACGAGAATGAAGACGTGGATGTATATGATTAAGACGATGCGAATTAGAATGAGAATGTGGTTGAGGAAAACGATGAGAATGAGAATTAGGATGAATTTGAGGATTTGAATGAGGATGAGGAAGTGTATGCCTATATGGATGAAAATATGGATGTGAATGATAAGTTGAGGATGAGTAAGCAGACGAGGATTGAATATGAAGACTAGATTTATAATGAGGAGGCGGAAAAGGATTAGAGTGTGTCTGATGGAGCAGATGAGACGTAGATTATTTGCAAGAAACTGGAAAATACTGGCCAATTTCATGTTGTGCTTCAGCCGATTTAATAACTATCCTAAATATCGAAGATTATTACATAAATAATGATCTAGAAAACGTGGAATGGAAGAACGGACAAAATAGTTTTGAGAGTTTAAAAATTCAGTTAGCGCATTTAATTTAGTTTGAAGAAATTCTTCCGTGATTTAAAAAAAATATATGTTAGCATATACTCGATCCGAGCAGGGCGTTTGAAAAGTTCTCTACTAGGCCTGCCATTGCATCCTAATCTGTTTTACTTAATCGTAACTGAAAATTATTTAGTTAATTGTTTGCATCGCTTGAATTTGATATTTGAGCGAGTACACTTATAAATTGTTGTTCTTGATTGCGCAGTATGATCATTAAATTTAACATATCCACGAGTTTGTCTCGTGGGTGGTCGACTTACACTCGCGGTTCCGTAATGATCCGATTGATCCTCTTTTCCATATACGTGTTGAGTCAGGCTTCGTGGAGGCTGGGGGCTTATTAGTCCTCTCACGCAGAAGGCCTCGACATCTTTCGTACTATTCACTGGGAATGTGATTCGATCCAATCTTGGTTGTCAGACGATCTTTCGGTACCTCATTTCCAATACGAACTTCAGAATTATACTAATACAAATTATACAACTAACGCGACCAGCTTTAATTAAACTTTCAGATCTTCCCTTGCGTTCACTAGATCTTGTCAAATGGATAACTCTAATCAAGTCAATTTTAGAGATTCACTTTCTCACATACCTTTCCATTAGTGACTCAGAACTAATAATATAATCGGTGTGATAAGTTGTTGCTTTTAACGCATAAAATGAATTTTCGTCCGCATTGGTTATTTAATAGTAACACAAAGCCCTGTACTAATATTCAGCTACATTGCCTTGGAGTAGGAATTAGGCCAGGTTACGACATCTACTGACAAAAACCACCAGCACCACCTCTACTACTACTACTACTACTACTACCACTAACACTACTAATACTACTACTACTAATACTACCACTACTACTACTAATAATACTACTACTACTACTACTGCTATTACTACTACTACTATTACTGCTAATACTACTATTACTAATACCAATACTACTACTACTTCTACTTCTTCTTACTATCTATTATTACTACTTACTACTACTTACTACTACTACTACTACTACTACTACTACTACTACTACTACTACTACTACTACTACTACTACTACTACTACTACTACTACTACTACTACTACTACTACTACTACTACTACTAATACTACTAATACTACTATTACTACTACTACTACTTCTACTAATTACTACTGTTAATACTACTACTACTATTACTACTACTATTACTACTACTACTACTACTACTACTACTACTACTACTACTACTACTACTACTACTACTACTACTACTACTACTACTACTACTACTACTACTACTACTACTACTACTACTACTACTACTACTACTACTACTACTAATACTACTAATAATACTACTAATAATACTAATACTAATACTACTAATAATAATAATAATAATAATAATAATAATAATAATAATAATAATAATAATAATAATAATAATAATAATAATAATAATAATAATAATAATAATAATAATAATAATAATAATAATAATAATAATAATAATAATAATAATAATAATAATAATAATAATAATAATAATAATAATAATAATAATAATAATAATAATAATAATAATAATAATAATAATAATAATAATAATAATAATAATAATAATAATAATAATAATAATAATAATAATAATAATAATAATAATAATAATAATAATAATAATAATAATAATAATAATAATAATAATAATAATAATAATAGTAATGATGATGATGTATGATGATGATAATGATAGTAATAATAATAATAATAATAATAATTTATTTGGCAACAAATGCCAACTGGCCCAAAAAAACAGTCAAAATACAATTCAAAAGTTTCGTAATATATAGTTGAGTGAAATAGTGACTAGCAAAATAATTAATGATAATGATAATAGTGAGGCTGTTAGAGGTAGAGAAAGAAATGTACTTTCAACAACATCGTGTAAGTTTATCCTGAAGGAAGACAAATTTGAATTGAATTGAATAGAATCGACTAGAACAAGACTTGCGTAGAACCAGGATGTCAATGCTATGTGCGGGATTCGCTGCCTTCAGTTGCACGAACGTAGGTCTTTGTTAGACATCGACGGTCAGATTTCTTCGTCGTAATTCTCGAATCTCCATTTGCTAGCTGAAATAGAATGAAGAATTTTAGTAGAGCTGTCATGGCAGATCAGCAGATAATTGTAAGCAGTAAATAGACATAGTAAATATAGGGATGACCATTTATGGCGTTTAAAATCTCGAGCGAGACGCCTACTTTGAAGACTAAGCGGAAAGGAACTAAACGCTCCGAGATTTGTGGAAATCCTAGGGGTAAAGATATCGTAAAAAAGAGTATTACGAATAGAGAAGGAACAAAATGCGCTTCTAATCAGTTTACTTGCCCAAGAATTTTAAAGGTGTACAGGTGAACCTCCTTCTTAATCTCGTGCTAGGGTAAGAGTTTAGTTTTCGTAGATAGTGCATTAAATACACTTGTGGCTTGGTAAAAGAAATAAGTTTTTCTAGATATATTTGAAATATTATTGGATTAAATTGAAGAGTTTGGAAGTACATTTAAATACTGTTTGTTGCGAAGAACTAATATATATGCAAGTATGTATTAGGTTTTGCGAACCTAGTAACAAATTAGTTCAGTTGTGACCAGAAGGATAAACCAAAGGCAGCATGAACGGAAAGTATAATCTCATGCACATTCGTTTCGTGCTTACTGGCGACTCATCAGTAGGAGCCGGTATTACGCCCTTTAACCACTATATATTTGGTAGAAGAATGTTAATAGGTTCGCAAAACCTAATACATACTTGCATATATATTAGTTCTTCGCAACAAACAGTATTTAACTGTAATATATTGAATTGAATGATGTCACGCTTACCGCGAAATGTGATAACTGATATCGATGAAGGCCAGAGTGTATGGTTTAACTGGAGTAACAGGTGTTCGGAAATTGTTGTAATTTTTCAATTTGGGTGAACTTTAGCATAAATTTATATCCATCAGGTTGGTATCATGTACCGACTCGGAAACCATAGTGTTAGTATCGGTACTCATCGATTTCAAAAAAGGTATCAGTTACTAACACAATAGCCATAGTGTTAGTATCCTTTACAGACTCGGTATATATATTATATAGTGTGAGTTAGCATTGAAGTCGTATTGTCGTTGACCTTAGATTATGTTAGCTTCACTATTACAGGTTTACACATTCGTCTAGGAGATTGTACCGTCCTATTATTCCACATTCTTCTACCAAATATATAGTGGTTAAAGGGCGTAATACCGGCTCCTACTGATGACTCGCCAGTAAGCACGAAACGAATGTGCATGAGATTATACTTTCCGTTCATGCTGCCTTTGGTTTATTCTTCTGGTCACAACTGAACTAATTTGTTACTAGGTTCGCAAAACCTAATACATACTTGCATATATATTAGTTCTTCGCAACAAACAGTATTTAACTGTAATATATTGAATTGATTGATGTCATGCTTACCGCGAAATGTGATAACTGATCTTGTTTGACGATTTCAGATTCTTAAAGTCGTGTACCTGTTTCGGAGTTAGAAAATGATTAGATTAGAAACACTGCATAAATTAATGCTCAATAAGGTGTATTCAATTTCCTAAAACGATACTGAATCGAAAGCCTTGGAGATATCTAGAATGAGGATAATGCATTCATGACCTTTAAAAATGGAGGAATAACAGTGGTTAAAGACATGGGCTAAATTGGCGGAGGAAAGCGCCAATTCAGTAAGACATGTTGATAATCTAGAAAGACTAATCTATCTCTTGAATTGTTGAAAAGACAAATTAAGTCGTATATGTTCCTATTGAAGATTTTAGAGAAAGCAGGGTTGATAGATAATTGGCGGAGATCTTTATATAAGGAGATCAATGAAATGCTACTTTTAATTAATGCCACTACGGAGGAAGATGGGTAATTTTGAGAAATCATATGATAACTTCAGCAGTCAGAGTGAAGTGGTTCCAATCTAGGAGAGCAATCATGCCCACAGAGACACCATATTGATAAAATTGCTGTTTAGATTTAATGTTCTTGGTCGCTTGAACGACTACGGTCGGCGATACGTTGAGCCAATAAAGATTCTTGATGTCCTCGTCAACAAACATCTCAAGACACCACAGAAAGTCGTCAGCAAAGCTGGAGTCGTTCAAAACAGAGAAGTTTATACAATTAAACAATCAATGATTGCGCTGGTGGTGGTAACACTTATTTAAATCAAGTTTGTGAGCTTGAATTAAACAACAATTCCATTGAATTTAACCAGTCGTTGAACAACATAGCAAAACTAATGTCAATCGCACGTACTGACGCATTTCTATCTTCCATAATCATCATCAGAGTACTACGTCAAACTGACTTACAAGGATCAACCCGCAATGCATATATATGGAAAGCAAAATTAGATATGCCGCTTTCACCTCTAGTAGTCTCGTAAATATTTTACTTGTCTGTAAATTTCGGAAAAGTTCATTTTTGCTATTTTGGACTTACCAAACTGTTGGTTTTGGATGTTTGCAAATTTCTAACGGGAGTTGAGAGCCGTTCGAATGCCTACTTTGGTGCAGAGCGCTTGTCTGTTGATCATTTGTTTAATGAGACCATCAATGTCGGAGTGCGAGAGCACCGGAACGTGGTGAGATGCGCAATATTGTCTTATTTGCATGGTTTTCCCGCGCCTTAGATAAGCCGCTTAACTTGTACCGTCCTATTATTCCACATTCTTCTACCGAATATATAGTGGTTAAAGGGCGTAATACCGGCTCCTACTGATGAGTCGCCAGTAAGCACGAAACGAATGCATGAGATTATACTTTCCGTTCATGCTGCCTTTTGGTTTATCCTTCTGGTCACAACTGAACTAATTTGTTACTAGGTTCGCAAAACCTAATACATACTTGCATATATATTAGTTCTTCGCAACAAACAGTATTTAACTGTAATAACTTGTTCTTTGTTGCTTTTTACTGAATAGATATGGCAGATAATAAGTGGGAAGATAGGACTTTATAAAATTGTGAACAACAGCAACAAAAACTTTGTCTGGGATGATTGCTGTTCTTCAAACTCTTCACAATCAGCCAATTGCTTGTCGGTAGTTTTGCTATATTTATTGACGACTGGTTAAATACAATGGAATTGGTGTTTATTTCAAGCTCGCAAACTTTATTTAAATAATCGCCTGGGTCTATTTGGGGTAGAAGACAAGAGAGGAATAATTTGGGATATCTGGTAGTGGTCTAGATTAGGAAAGATCCCCATTTTTGTAAAACGGTAATTTCTTTGATAGAGAGAAGGCAGCGGAGTTTGCTGTTTCCGTAGGTAAGGAAGTTCACGAAACGATTCTGTAAGATGCTTTAAATCAAGTTTGCGAGCTTGAAGTAAACAGCAACCCAATTGTATTTAACCAGTCTACGAACAAAATAACAAAACTACCGCCAGCTGCAACGCACTGACGCGTTTCGACCTTCCATGATCATCATCAGAGTACGACGGCAAACTGACTATCCAGGATCAAATCGCATTGAATGTAAATGGAAATCAAATTTAGATATGCGGCTCTCTCCTCTAGCAGTCTTGCATACATTGAACTTGAAGTAAACAAAAATCCCATTGTATTTAATCTATCGTCGAACAACATAACAAAACTACGGCCAGCAGCAACGCACTCTTATGTTATGTTGTTAAATACAATGGGATTGTTGTTTACTTCAAGCACGCAAACTTGATATAAAGAATTGTTACCAACACCCGCGCAAACAATTATTGTTAAATTACATTGAACTTGACTGGAAATGTCGGCTGCACAATTTCAAGTTCAATGTATGCAAGACTGCTAGAGGTGAGAGCCGCTTATCTAAATTTGATTTCCATATATATTCAATGCGGTTTGATCCTCGATAGTCAGTTTGCCGTCGTACTCTGATGATCATGGAAGGTCGAAACGCGTCAGTGCGTTGCAGATGGCGGTAGTTTTGTTATGTTGTTCGTAGACTGTTTAAATACAATGGGATTGGTGTTTACTTCAAGCTCGCAAACTTGATTTAAATAATTGTTACCACCACCCGCGCAATTAATTATTGTTAAATTGTAGATTCTGTAAGATCTCAGTGAAGATCCGAAGCAGCGAATTGTTTTCTGTTGCTAAGTTCTTCCAGTTAGCAAAAGGAAGGTTAAGGTTATCCACAATGACGCATTGATTGGACGGCTGAGGAAACAGTGTTGATAACAGTTGAGCCTCAAGATTGTCGAGAATTAATGAGAGATTTTGAGTCCGATAGGCAACGCAAGCAGATAGGCTTTGATGTAGAATCACTAGCTGAAATTCGAAGAATTCTAATCCCAGTGAGTTTGAGGTGGTATTACGCTTCAGCATCAAAGATGACTGGACATATGCAGCCATCCCTCTCCCTCGGCCTACAGTTCTGTCGTTTTAAAAAAGGAATATCCGTTGATTAAGAATAGGCCATCACAGTGTATTGTAGGAGACAGCCAATTTTTGACAAGAAAGCACATATCCCGCTCGTTTGAAGATAGAGATACTAACAGCTGACTGATTTTGTGTGTGAGGGACCTGCAGTTGATAAAGATTGTCAAGAGAGATTCAGAGGAATAGCGATTAGACCATAGAGGAAAAGCGTGTGAGCATCTTACAGTGGCGGACGAAGTATGAACGGAAGCAACTACTGGTGATTGTACGCGTGTTGATGGGAATAGAGCGGTCGACATCAATCTGATTTTTCTTAGTCTCGCACTTATCAGGCGAGAGTGCGAGATGAGGGTTTTGAAAAATGGATGAAGGCTTTCCTGTAGAGCTCGAACTGCTGGAATAATGCAGTGTTACGGTAACAGAATTGGTAACAAATTGCGAAGAGACAAGATCAGAGGGTGTTTCCAATGTCCTCAAGAGCGTTGGTAAGGCTGGAAAAAGAGGATATCGCAAAGGATAATTCAGTGGCTCTTTGAACCACTGGGTTCTTATGTTTAAACACTGCCAAGTTAAGGCGAGTCGAATTTGATTTCGCCGGTGACGATTTCTTGACTACCGCACTAGTCATGATTTTGGCTGGAGGTATAGGTGTCGGACTAGCACTAGAAACTGGAAAAAGAGATCCGTTGGTAGAAGTTGCTACGTGGCGGGAACGTTCGCGGCGTCGCGATAGGGCTTTGGTTGGTTGGGTGGAGATTGCAGCCTCACTGTGCGTGTTAGGTGCCTGTGAGAACCTTTCAAATCAGAACGGGCTCTGCACGATATTTGGCGAGAAATGGAGAGGCACCAAGGATGACTCCAATTAACGAGTGGCATTTCTTGGGGTTTCTCCACCCAGGATTAGCGGCTCTAGTTGTGAAACAGATCGAGGTAGCTGTCTAAGAGCTTATAACTTGCGCAGTTTTCCATTGTAGCAATGTTTTGTCACAGTTTCATTTACCTTTTCTAGCCGATCTCAAAAGGGGATTGATGTTTGAGTGATTGAAGCTCATCTTTAGAGTATATTTTGTGAGGGGAAAACAAAAAAGCACGACGCATCCCGGCAGAGATGTCTTTCAGGTGATGAAAATTATCTTCCGATTGCTTGATCATATCAGAGGCCAGTTAGTATTTTATGCTTTGAGAGAGAAAGGGCCAAAGAAATAGGTTCTGTTTGCTGAGAATTTTCAAAGCCACCTCTCTTGCAACTCAGCTGAGAATGATATCGGCCTGACGAAACAGGTGTCGCTGCAAAGTGGAAACGGAAAGGTCTCCAGTTATTGACCCAAGCAAACCCGTGGCATCAACCATTTGTTGCTAGAGAGGAATAAGATTATATAGAAACTTTTGAATTACAGTTGAGGCGGTGGATGATCAACGCAGTATCTGGTTCATAATATTGGAATTTCATAAAATTTCCAGGATATTCGAAAGTGAAGCGGACCACACAAGAAAAAATGTAGAACATTTTCAGCCATAAATTCAATCTAAAAAATATAAATTCTAAATGCAAGAAATCTCACAGTGGTGAGATCAGACGAGAAATCCATAAAATAAATAAAAATAAAATAAAAACCCAATCTCAGTTCAATAGGATAGAAATCCACGAGCGCTTTTAAATAAAAATAGATTGCATAAAATAACTGTAATCGTCTGTGATATCAAATTTTCCTCATTGGCCTCGTTCATCGTGGCAGAAATTTTAAAATTATTAATAGATGGTATAACCTAAACACCACTTATGACGAAAAAAATAATATATATATATATATATAATTGGTATATCGATGGTTATAACTGTTGACTTTCCAATTAGTGCGAAACAAATTTTAAAATGAGTTTATAATTATTTAAATGATGTTTGCGAGATTGTAGTGAACACCAATCCAATTGTATTTAACCAGTCGTCGAACAACACATCAAAACTACCATCAGTCCCACGTACTGACGCGTTTCGACCTTCAATGAACATCATCATCATAGTAGAACTGCAAACTGAGTAGCGAGGATCAAACCGCAACGCATACATATGGAAAACAAAATTAGATATGCTACTCTCATTTCTAGTAGTCTCACTTACATTGTAATTGACCGTAAATAGCGGTTGCAGAACTTCTTTGCAGTGACTAACATTATGCTATCACTGCCTTATATATATATATATATATATATATATATATATATACCCTATATATATATATATATATAATATATATATATATATATGTTATTAAATTAAACAATCATTGATTGTGCGGGTGGTGGTAACGATTCTTTAGCTTAAGTCTACGAGGTTCAATTAGATACAAATCACCTTTTA
Organism: Eudiplozoon nipponicum; assembly: GCA_029291075.1. Lineage (NCBI taxonomy): Eukaryota > Metazoa > Platyhelminthes > Monogenea > Mazocraeidea > Diplozoidae > Eudiplozoon > Eudiplozoon nipponicum. The sequence continues at coordinate 119,992 of JAQBSW010001314.1, read as the reverse complement.
TTTAACCAGTCGTCGAACAAGGTTGCAAAAAATGAGTTTATAATGTTTGTTCCTGCTGAATTTATATTTGAAATAAACTTGTTACTATGTAAGCAATACCTAATACGTAAACGCATAAATATGTACAAGTTCACAATAATCATGAATAAATAATTCTTTTATTTCTCACTGAACTATGTTATCACTGCTACGAAAATGATATAGTCGCTTTTGATTAGTGCTGGATTATCTGGTTTTGTTGAAGTAGCAGGTGTTCAGAATGGTCGTCATTCTCTATTCTGATTAACTTCATCTTATCTCCAAGATACTAGTTTTAGTAACTTTTACATTGAAAGTCGATTGCATGAATTGCATGAATGAAAATAAATTTCAACGCCATCCAGCTCTTCCACCTTGCAGCGGTACACGTGCATCGCATGCAATTCTAATATTTATAACAAAAATATTTAACTAGTTGTATTTTCATTTGAACACATATTACTATAACATGCGACTGCGAGTTTCAACAAGTCAGCACCAGTCTTTCATGTTAGTGCAGGCGACATGCTAAACTAGGACATACATAATGCATTTAAATATTATGGCAGGATATAATTGTTTGTAGATCCTAGACAGAGCACAAATTTTGTGTATGATTACCTGTGGAAATAATTTTCTTCACAATGGTTTCCTTCTTACTTGATGCTAGGCATCAATACGTGTTTTAATCTAAAAAATTCTTTTTACTAAGCGTTACACGATTCATCCAGTACGCCATTGTACCAGAGATTTTTATGCAACTCTACAATGTAGACTAATTGTATTTAATTAAATTTCCATCAGTGGGATAATCGAATGTGTGAATTTCAAACTAGCAATCTATCAAGCCAATTCCCATCTATCATAATAAACAAGACTGAGTGACAATTAATGCAGGCATGTTTAATTAGATTAAATTACGTTCAGATTAAATAATCATTGATTGTGTGGTTACTGGTAACAAATAATTAAATAAGGTTTTAGTGCTTAAGGCGAACAAGTACCTGACCCAATTTAGGACCTAAAAGGTAGTTTCTTTCAAATTAATATTATTATAAGAATGTATCGTAACTCAGTCTACAGCTCATCACATAAACATTTTTTTAAAAACTACCGCCCGCCAGTTATGTTGTTCGACGGCTGGTTAAATACAATGGGATTGGTGTTTACTTCAAGCTCGCAAACTTGAGTTAAAGAATTGTTACCACCACCCGCGCAATCAATTATTGTTGAATTCGTAATAAATTATTAGCCTATGCGATAATTTTGCCTACAGTGACTTCGTGTTTTCCGCGCAACCTCTATTTTGTAATCACTAATAGTTTCGTGTTCAAACCAGAGCTTAACTCTAGTGTTCAATAAGTGTTAAACTCTTAAGAAATTTTTGAAATACGAAATCCAATATGCTAAGGTGATATCGAGAAATAACTTTAGTATACCAATTTTTATTATGCACTTAAAAGTTGACATTTCTCTTATATTGGGCCATTCAATTTGTGACATTCTACATATTCAAAGGTCGAAAAATAGTTTATCTATACGAATATATATATATATATATATATATATATATATATATATATATATATATATATATATATATAAATCTGGATTTTTAACTGCGGGTTCTGGACATTAAATCGTTACCGCGTTATTGCGTTGTTTCGGTCAAAGTGTAAATTTCTATGCCGACACGCAAAATGTGTGCGGTCTAGCGTTTTTATTCGCGTGCAGTAGGTTGTTCATTATATAAATACTCGGATATATAGCGGTGTAGAATTTTTCTAGTGAAAACAACGCCGAATAGTGCCATTGTATGTGTCACCGCATCGCTAGTCCTGTTATTTATTTCCGTAAATCTTTATTTTACATAAAACCTGTGTGCTTCGGAGTGAGAAATTTGTGTGTGTGTGTGTGTGTGTGCGTGTGTATGTGTGTGCGCGTGATTAAGTAGCGCTGTTTGTTGTTATGAAAATTGAAAAAAATACGAAATAAATAAAATTATCTTGAGATAATGGAGACTGACGTCGATTGAAGCCAGAGAATGAAACTGTCGTCTGAATTTGTATTTTCTCTCCTATGCAGTATTGTGCTAGCCATATTGACAGCTGATTTAAAATATATTCATAATTCGCTTTTGCACAATCTGTAGAATTTTGTTCAAAGTTAGGAAATATGCTCGCTGTCTATTTCGAGGACGTGAATGTGATCTTGATATGCACAGGATCTAACTTTCTCATCTTTATTGTCCTAACACTTGTTGGATTTGGAGCGTAACACTGACTCCTATTACCGAGACGCTACAACGCGCGAAACACATGCGTAGAAGGAATTTTAATTTTCGTTCCTACTGGATTCGGTTTATCCTTCTAGGCCTATTTACATTAATTGTTTACTATTTACGCAATGCCTAATAAATAATTGCACATATGTTAGGTCTCCACAACAAACAATATTTAACTATTATATTTTTTACTTACTAGAAGCACGATTAACACGAAATGTGCTGGTTAATTTCAATCAAGGCTAAAATATAAGGTTTTGCTGGAGTTGCAGACGTTCAGAATTGGTTGTTTTATTCAACTGTTTTGAAATATAGCTAGATTTCATAATCGTAATTTCGGTCCTCTTTACAGATTCAGCACATTTTGCATATAGAGAGTTGATCTTGAATTCCAGTTGCCAGACTTGAAATGAAATTTACTTTACTACAGTTTTGATAATCTATCTTATAGAAGATGACACAATACATCTGCATCTAATTTCTTCATCAGATATACAGTGAGTTTGAGGTGTAGTGTCAGCTTTTCCTGATGAGTCATCTTTAAGGCAGAAACGCTGGTGTACGTGAGATACACTTTTTTGGTATAATAACTTTTGCATAACATACTTGGCCTAATGAATCTAAATTATTACTACGGTCACACACCTAATACACACACAGACACGCTTAGCAGATAATATCGACTGTTTTCTCATATTAATACTTTTTAATCAAGGTTGCGATCTTGTTACAAACACCTGACCCATTGTGTACATCCATTAGTCAGTATAAACTAAGTATTGTATAAAGTTGAAAACGTTTCATTAACACACTCGAAAATGTAAGTTCTGAAAGACGCAACTGAGAATGCGTAATTTCTTCGTCTAGTTTGCTCGCAAGTGATTAAGGCCAATCTCAGGTTCTAACAAATCCCCTTGAATATTTAATAAAACTCAAACTTTTCTTAGAGGCGCGAGTCTACATTTATTGATTTTCGCCAATCTCACTATGTCCAGCTTATACGACACTCTAAATAGGATCAAAACACAGCCACATTAATTGAAGAAGATGAGAATTTACAATACGCATAATTCCGCATAAAATAATGGATTTGATGTTTACACCATTTTTACAAACTTGGTTTATAGAGTATTCATCATCAAGCACGCAAACAAGACAACAACTACCTCTAAAGAAAAAATTCCAATTAGAGTCTCACCCATTTAACTGAAACGCATTGTTTCAAATTTGCCTTCGTTTGTTCTGTTCACTACTTCCGTGCACTGGTTTTTCAATTAATTCCATCTCATCGTCTGTGTGACTTTTTCTAAGCCTGAGTATCTGAATATCTAGGCGAAGCTTGCAATTTTTCTGTCATCTCTTGAATAATTAAAAAACTACCAAGTTTCGCAGTCTTTCCCACCACTAGATTTTACCACCAAGAAAACTATTTCCAAATTAAAATAATTTCTAAATTCAACTTGTTGCGTGCAAAAACCATCTGAATTTTATTCCATCTTTTAATATTAGCAAGCGTCTGTTCCTACCTAACTAGTTATCCTCTGTATTTGTGTGTGTGTATACACAAATTTGTACTTACTTATATATACGTTTCATGAAGCCGCGTTTACCTGGCACATTTTAATGCCAAAATATATTTAATCTAACTAGACATTGCAAACATTGTAGTAAGAGCTTTTGAAATTCTTTAATTTTCAATTTAAAAATTTGCTTCAATATTTTCATAACTGTCTGTCTCACTCAAAAAATACACACAATCTCTCTTTGTTGCGCACACATACCTAAATACCAACTCATTTCTTTCTGTAACCATCTACAAACACGACATAAACGGTTGGTTCATGTTACAAATTAATGTGAGGAATACAATTAAAATATCACTGGTTGCGCGTTTGGTGGTATCGATTCTTTAATTAAGCTTCGAGCTTGTTAAAATCACCAATCCCATTGTATTTTACCTGTTGTCGAAAATCATTGCAAAACTACCGCCAGTCTTTCGCACTTACGCGTTTCGACCTTCCATGATCATCCTCAGAGTACGACGGCAAACTGACTAGCTAGAATTAGATGGCATTACATATATATGGAAAGCAAAATTAGATTTGCGGCTCTCACATCTAGTAGTCTTGCATACATTGTACTTGACTGGAAATGTCGACTACACAATTTCTATGCAATCACGAACATTAACTTTTGTAACTTTCGTCACATATATATAGGTAAAAAAATGAAACATCCATTGATTGTTCAGATGGAGATAATAATTATTTAAATAAAGTTTACGACCTTCAAGTAAACACCAACCCTGTTGTATTTAACAAGAACAACTACTGCCGGTCACACATGCTTAAGCGTTTTCACCTTCCTTGATCATCATCAGTGTACAGCGCCAAACTGACTAGCGAAGATCAAATCGTAATTCATATATATATATATATATATATATATATATATATATATATATATATATATATATATATATATATATTGGTGTTTAATTCAAGCTCGCAAACTTGATTTAAAGTAATGTCAGAAAAACACATAACAAACATTTTTGAATTTGAAATTGCACCAGCTATGAGCTCCTTTTTGAAAATAATAAAGTGTATTGCTGATTATTATATCGAAATTTTAGAGAATTTATCGATTTCTTTTAGAAAATTTATGCTCCCACCAAAGATATACAAGGGCAACACTGTGTAATGTAAATCACCATTTAAGCATTGTGGATCGTTGTTACGATTAATTAACGTAACATGTTACGCAATTTATAAGTTACGACATAATTCAGATTTCTATCACTTCAAATGTTGACAATATAATAGAAAAAATCAAGATTTAAAAATGTTATATGTAGCTGATACCATAAACAAATGTGGAACAAAATTTAATGATAATAATAAAAAATGGCTGAGATAAATTAATTAAATTAAAAAACGATTTAATCAATCAGTAAAACAAGTAATATTCCCATTAAAATAATCCAACATTCATTCATTCAATCATTCAGAAATTCAATCATTCAATCACTTGTGAATTTATTCATTTAAAAACTGAATTATTCAGCCATCCAATAGTGTTACCCTTCATTAAGTTAATAATAATTTCATAACAACGTCCAATCAATGAGCACTTCAATTTTAATTTATTCATTCAGTTATTCTTGCTTTCAGTTTTTCATTAATTCATTGATTTGGATGTATCGACATACAATAATGAAATTAGGCATACTATAAATCATGCTTTTATTCACTAATTCAATCATTCAATAATTTAACACTTTAATTCATAAGTTTCTACAAACATACAATCAACCCGTCCACTCATTTAATCATAAATTTAATTATTCAATCATAAAATGCATCCATCATTATATCGTTGAATTATTCACTTATTATAATCAAGGTTTCGGTCTTGATATAAACACCTGACCCATTAATTACTTACATATGTCAATATAAACTAAGAATTATTCACTTACCCAATCATTGAATCATTCAATTATTTAATCTTAAATAATTCATTCATTAAATAATTAATTTAAACAATGAAGTTTTCATACAATCAAATAAATAGTAAACCAAACAGTCATTTAAAAATTTAATCAATCCAGCATAAAATTATTCAGTCATTCAATATATCTTTCGTTTAATCATTTAATAAGTCATCCATTAGATTATTTAAACAATTAATCGTTTAATCATTCAAGCATTCAATTATTCAGTAATTAAAATAGACATTCATTCAATAATTCAATTTTTTAATAAATTAATTAATGAATCCTTCAATACAATAATCATTCAATCAATTAATATTACATTCATATAACCATTAATTGATTCTCTTTTTAAATTAGGCAAGCATGCAATTGGAAAGGTATTTAATGAATAAAAGAAACTCATCAATTATTAATTAAATCATTGTCATTCAAACAGGAATTTAATACATTCATTCAATCAACCAATAATGCATTCGTTTAATAAAGCAATCAATACACTATTCTTAATAATTTATTCAATTGTGTTCGTTTAATTTCATATAGAATTCTAAAAATTTTGATACATTTAAGCTTTGTTGACCATTCTCGCCTGCTTTATTTATTTTTTCGCTTTGTGAAATTATTGTACAATATCTACAATATCTTACAATTAATTGAAGTCTGACGCTTTTACCTTTAGTTTAATGTATTTCTAAAGCCAGCTTTTGTTTTTCCCTTTTATACATCTGTCCTGTCTTTGTGGACGAAGTACGTGAGTTGCGCTTTATATGATTTCCGTTTGCTTCCTCTGTCCAGTAGGCATTCACCGCTAATGCATTAGTACATGGCGTGTTTAGCATCACCTGTGAATTCTGGCCGGCCCACGCTACTAGCTAATTCCATTAGCAGAGATAAACAACAAACCAACTAACAATTTTTTAAACCAACTAACAGATGGGCAGACACTCTATTCTGATATCCAACTAACTAATCAACCAACAGCAAACCAAGCACCTGGACAAACAATAAATGTAAGTCGAAAACTAACAGAGCAATGGAACTGAGAATATTAAAGCTGATTAACAAACCATATTTTGCGTGACTGTGGGCTGATTCTTGCAAATATTAATTGAAATTGAAATGTTGACTTTTTCCCAACTTCTATGTGTCGTCTTGTTAGTTGAGCTATGAACAAGGACACGTACAGCTCATAATGGTTGCATTCCCCACCCAAACTATTGCATCTTACTTTAATTTACTTAGTTAACACACTTCCCGTTCTACTGCATAATGCATCGTTAAATCCAATTCGTTTACTAGGGAAACTTTATTCAAATGTGTTGGGTATTTCACTCATGGTGGGGGTTAGCTGAGACCTGCTGTGTGAGAAAAGGTGTCCTTGATGGAAACAAAGGCACAACTTCTAGTAAGTGGCCGCGAAATAACGTGGCGCACGGCAATGCGACAGTGCATTATTGCTTAGCGACTAGCCATCCCTGTATGCCAGGCTACCTGGTGATTTTACAATTTAATGAGTATGAAATATCAGCCAAATTTTAATTTTTGCTGCAATTATTCGACTGACTAGCTTCTGAATTTACACAGTATTTTAGGACCGGTCATTGGATACAGAATGCTGGTTTCCCAGTGTTTAACGAAATATGAGATGTTTTTGGACGTGTTTGCTAAAAAGAGTTTAATTTTTTTCAATCAATTGCACAACTTAAACGAACATTGGTTGCACGGTTGGTGATAACAATTATTATAGTCAAGGTTGCGGTATTGATATAAACACCTGACACATTAATAATTTATATATGTCAGTATAAACTAAGAATTGTCATATGAAGAGCGCAACGGCAGTCTAAATAACGAGGAAGTAATTGGGATTAATTTAAAATGCATTAAAAATAAAATTTCTGTTGAAAATTTCCATTAAATTCACATCCATTTTAATCAGCTTATGCATCGGCTGTAGTTAGTTTACCATCGTGGTCTGATGATGTGCATAGAAATTGAAAACGCGTCAGTACGTTCGACGGACGGCAGGTTTTTATTTGCGCGTCCAGCTTCTAGAGTATAAATTGAGTTTTGACAATCTGTAGGAACCATTAAAGCTAGGTTACGTTCTACTTTGAAAGAAACTTGCTGCGTAGCAATAAGTACAAGTGAACCAGTTTCAACTAAATTTACCACTTGACATTTTGATTGGAAAATTGTTTGTGGGATGTGCTTTCCGTTGAAAAAGGTCTCCGAAACCGGAAGTCGAAATATTCGGAGTCAAATTGAAGACAGTGGATGCATTCTACTTTTTTCCACCATATAATTGCACTGCAAATCATACCGAAGTAGCACAAAACTCAATTCGAGACACCATTACGTGTAATCCATCAATAAGTTTGTAGTAGCTCGGATAATGTCGCGTACACATTCTTTTTGTCATTCGCTACTAAAGACGTTGATTTAAGAATTCTCATTCCCCTTTTAGTTATAAACAGGTAACATTATTTTGTTACATATCGAAACCAACGATTTATTCATTTTCGATAAATATTAGGGTTCGCTAACAGAAATGGAGTTTTCACCGTGGATTCAACCGGATTTCACATTGATGGGCACAATCTCATCCGGTAAACACCGGTTTTTCGATTCCAACAAATTTAGTTGAATTTAATAAAAAAATATTTATTTAGTGTTCTATAGTTGAGAGGATAATGCGCAATAATTTGCCACAGATTATTTAATACGAAACGGAATCAATATTAGGACATATTTTTCAACGATATAACCACGGAAAAACACAATGTATTCGTAAAGTGTCTAAAGTAATTTAATAGGAAAAACAGTACATTCTTAATTAAAAAAAATTAATTATCTCATATTCCTTAAATTCTGTAATGACTTTATTGAAATACACACTGGAAATGATATAAACGCGAAAATTATTTAAGCTTAATTCTGCTATTTTGAGCATTGTTCTGTGTGTGTGTGTGTTTGTGTGATTAGAGGCCTGATGATGATATGGGAAATGACATATCGGACGTCGCCAATTAACGAAGATTAGACCGTATTTGATTTCAGGTAGTCAGTATGAACGATGTTGAAGCTTTTAGAATAAAGGGACGAATCCTTATCTGGTCATAAAGAAGACAAAATCGATGCGTACTTGGAAATAGGGATTTATCGGATATTTGCAAAACTGAAATTGCAGTACCAAAAAACCCGCGAACGCAAATCGCGGAGATTCAACGAAAACTATATTACCTAATGCTTTAAATCAAGTTTGCGAGCTTGAAGTAAACACCAACCCTATTGTATTTAACCAGTCTTCGAACAACATAGCAAAACTACCGCCAGCCGCAACGCACTGACGCGTTTCGACCTTCCAAGATCATCATCAGAGTACGACGGCAAACTGACTATCGAGGATCAAACCGCATTGAATATATATGGAAATCAAATTTAGATATACGGCTCTCACCTCTAGCAGTCTCGCATACATTGAACTGGACTGGAAATGTCGGCTGCACAATTTCTATGCAGTCACGAACATAAACTGTTTGCAGCTTTCGCCACATATACATATATAGGCAATACAATTTAACAATAATTCATTGCGCCGGTGGTGGTAACAATTCTTTAAATCAAGTTTGCGAGCTTGAAGTAAACACCAATCCCATTGTATTTAACCAGTCGTCGAACAACATAACAAGACTACCGCCAGCCGTAACGCACTGACGCGTTTCGACCTTCCATGATCATCATCAGAGTACGACGGTCGCAATTGCTTTTATGGGATACGACTTACCACGATCATAATCAAATTGAAAAACTAAGATCGAACCGCTGCAAAAAATTTTCTTTGGCATGCTAAGAAATATTACAAGCTAAGTTTTCCACCAAGCAAAAACTATTTTAGGCTACCAGGATAAAGAAAGTGATCTTCGATGTTACATATCTTAAATATAAATTTCAGCTTTGCCTACGGCGAACGACTTATCTTAGTGATTTAAAGCTGATCATCTAAAGTGGAATCGCGTCAGAAACTGTGACTGCCGATCGTTTCGTTATGTCGTGCGATTGGTTATATATAATGGGATTAGTTTTATCTAAAACACGTAATCATGATGCAAAGAATTGTTGTCATAAACTGCGCAATCAATCATTGTTTAATTTATACAAATGAGTAGTATTGTACATTGGTCGTTTCAAATAGGTGTAGGCGTATTGATTTGTTTTACAATGGTACAATTAATATACTATAAGTACAATTAACATAACTTTATTTGAGAATAATTTTAATGAAATATAAATATATCGGTCGGAAAAGGCTTCGTTACATTAATTCACGCAATAATGGAGTGTTAAATTTTGAAACTTTTATACATGAAATAAAATAGGCAGATATTTTATGTTTGTAACTACACAGATATTCCATAGCCATCATTTACAGTCAAGTAAAATGAATGCAGGACTTCTTGTGGAAGAATACACATCTGATCTCCACAAGGTATATATCCTTTGTGGTTATATACATGTCTTTCCTGTCGCTTTGATTGTGAAAATGAAAAATAGGACGAAAGATGTCATTTCGTGCAACTTATGGTAGTTCAACTATGTTGTGCGTTTGATTAAATAAAATGGGATTGATGGTCATCTCAATTTATCAATCCTGAATTATATAATATTATGAACACCAAAGACGCAAACGCCGTTAATATTATTTGACATGTGTTGGATACACGCCAGATCAGTTTTGTTTAAAAAACTTGTTTTCCAGTCGCGAATAACAATTTTACACACTTTCATTATTTATAATAATTTTTTTTGTATGTATTAATATATTAAACTTTGTGTGGCTAATAACAATTAAGCTCAAATAAGACCAGGAACTTTGGATTCAATGGGTTAACTTTGTCTAATTAATAAATGGTAATATCCTACCTCTATGCCACCAAGCATATATTAATTGTAAAATATGTTTATATATGACATTTTTTCAATATACAGTAGTGACATTTGAATTAATGAAAATTTTTGGGGCTTTAGCGGTAAAACATATCCAGAAAAGGGCTTGGTGTAAAAAGCTCGTTTCGAACCCCACCTGATATTGTTCCATTTATGTTTCTGTGTTGACATGTTCTTTTTTATTATTTTTTGCTATCTTCGTAAGGTGATTTAATTTAACTTTCTATTACTTTTATTCATCTATTTAAATGATAGAGGAAAAGATTTTCCAATCAATGTGAGAATTGGCGTCAAAATTTTCCTAATTTCAAATTTCTCGCGTAATTTTTTTTCCAAATACAAATTTCCTCAAAGTTCCAACTATTTTCTTAATTATTCGGTAATATTTCTCAACCCAAATAATAATTATCTTTAGAAAATCTTAATAAAATTCAGACCTAACTCCATATAACCACATATTTTTCTGAAGGTATATGAAAATGGGATAAAGTTTATTAATGACCTTTCAGTGGGCCGCTTGTGCAAAAAGGAGGAGGAATTACTAAATTGACAAAAGTAAAATTATATCTGCCATTGTTTAATGATTAAGTGAATCTTCTTTACTGCAATTTCAAAACAAAATTCATTATACAAATACCGATAGTTATTTTAATGCGGAAATATGAAGCATAAAATCATTTTTAAGTGGCTATATTCAGTGTGAACAAAATAAATAGGTATCATTGAACAATGAAGCCTTTCAGATTCGGTCTATGGCACTACATTTAATTTAGTGTTGCAATTAATTGACTTTTCCAGTTGCTTTCCAGAGCATTAGCAGAAGTTTTTTGTCAATCAGGTAGTTAAAACTGAAAGTTAAGTATGGAAACAATGCCATGATCCGATCCACTTCACCTTGGTATCTCGTCGTCATCATTGCCGATAACAACGTAGTCAAATACGGCTTCCAGATGTCCGTGTAGTTTTCAGCATTCTCATAAATTTCCAATAACATGAGCCTAGTTAGAGCCGTTAACGCTTGATTGGACCTATGGCCCAAATATGGCGTGACTGTAAAGATGCAGATAAACACCAGCAGTTAATAGCAGCTGCGTTAAAAAATAAACACCAATCTCTTTTTAAAAGCTGTCACAAATAAAGCCACATAATCTCTAAGCATACATACTGACTCGTTTCATTTATCTGTGGTCACCATGGGATCACGGTGTTAAACTAATTAATGCAGTCTGAATCATAATCTGTACGTAATTCAGTGAAAATAAAAATCAAGTGCCGAATCCCTAATTTTTCCCACATTATGAATAAATTACTGTTGGTAATCGTACTCGGATGGTGACCGGGATAAACGTCAATACGTTTTACTAAATGTAGCTTTGTTTAAATGTTGGACTTTTTGCTCAGTGCTGTCTTTCTTGTTGTGGATTTGACCTGAAGATGAAACTAGAAATAAGGTCTCGAAATATCGGAACAAAAAGAGTGGAAAATCTTGCTCCAACGTCATTTTCAGAAAAGCAGCTGATGGAAGGCTTAAAAAAGGAGGGACAAATGTGAACCCATCAATCAAGGCCAATAATCGGAGAGCCTGAAAATGTAACTTTGTTCTTTGGTTGATTATAAATCTACGGTGTTAATGTGAATACCTTCTGAGAGATGAGGTAAACTTTATTTAATTTAAGAGCACAATAATTGATTTCCAATATATATCCCGTAAAATTTGACAGAGTTTGAGTTTTGAACTCCAGTTGATGCATAACATAATTCAAGAGTATTTTTAAACTCTAGCAATCATGTGCAATATTACACATCGAAAGAGAATTTTTTATGTCATAGTGAAGTGTATTGTGTCTCAAAGAATCTGATAAAAGAATAAATATGACCAATTTAAACGTCATGGAATTTACCCACTGAATATCAACTATTGTACAGAGTAAAATTAGTCCAATGCTTTATAAAAAAAGTATATATTAAACTGTTGTCAACTAGGAAATCGTAAACAAAGAAACCAAAGATCGTTAACTGGATAAGTGATACACGAGAAAGGCAGTTGGGTATTGGAATTTTCCAACCCGCATTTCGGCAAAACCTCTATTGTTCCGAACCGACTTCCGGTTGTTTGTGGCGGGAAAGTTGAATAATAAAACATTTAATTTGCCTCTTTAATAGTGACGATTACAGACGTGTATATGTTAACTAAGACACCCACAAGCACAAACAAGCACGCGCAATGAAATACACAAAGAAAGTTAGAAATAAAAAAACGAGGATTAGTTAAATATTTCAACCATACAATCAAAAGTGTTTTTTAAAAGTTTAAATTACAATTTGATCTGAAATCATTACAATTATTATTGATTCAGTCTAACTTTCATCTTTATAATTTTAAATGCATAAATGTAGATTAACATGTTTAAATTAAACAAAATATATTTAAAGTATTATAGAACGATACACTTTATATATATATATATATATATATATATATATAAACTGTTATGGCAAGATTTTATTACATATATGGTGTCAGTATGAACGAATCATTGCATAAGATAGCTAAATGAAATTAATATAATTGATCGATTTCATCCTTATAAGGTAATCATAATGTACATTCCAAAATTGAAGCACCTGGATAACTAAACGAGGCACAATTTTTCTAATTTTAAAAGTTATCCATAGCGCCACACAAAGCTCAAGCTACATGCGATTTATGTTATTTACTAACTAATATGTATGACATTCCTTCCTTTCCCAATTGATGGGTTGCTAGAATCTGAGGCAAATGTGTCCCATTTGAGGCTCAATCGCACCAATTCTATTAATTACTTGATGAGCATCCAATAAGGAAGAAATCTGTCTACGTGCAGAAAAGCATTTTCTATTATATGTAATGATTAAGATACACATCCAATATATATATATATATATAGTATTACATGAATTTGTTTGAATGTTTCTTATCGGTATGATTCAAACATTTCATAAAATAGTTAAATACTGTTTGCTGCGGAGAACTAATATATATGCAAGTATGTATTAGGTGTTGCGAACCTAGTGGCAAATTAGTTCAGTTGTGACCAGAAGGATAAACCAAAGGCAGCATGAACGGAAAGTATAATCTCATGCACATTCGTTTCGTGCTTACTGGCGACTCATCAGTAGGAGCCGGTATTACGCCCTTTAACCACTATACATTTGGGTGATGAATGTGGGATAATAGGATGGTACAATATCCTAGACGAATGTGTAAACCTGAAGTAGGGAAGCTAACCTCATATATAAAATAAAAAATGCAGTTCGTTATGTAAATCGGCACTGCCATTATTCTGCTCTCATCAAATGCTTGCCAAAAACTTAAGTCCAGAATTGAGTTACACGTATTGGCTTCGAGGTCTTGGGACTCATCCGTTGCTTCCTCGAATTTGAATTTAGAGTTCAATTTGCGTTTGTGCACCAGCTTCAGTTTTTTGGTCAATCTTATCTTATTTTGTATCACTACTGATCTAAAATTAAAGCTAGTCATACGACAGACATAATGCAATCAAGGAACTGAATAAAGATTGAATTATGCAATTGTGTATGGGGTGTTGCGCATCTAGTAAAAAATTAAATCAAAAAGGCCAGAAAGATTAAAAAAAGTCAGCTTGAACAATAGGTTTAATTTAATGTAAACATGTATTTGGTATTAACCGGTGACTCATCAGTAGGGGTCTGTCAACGAACGTGGGACAATTAGACGTTACAATCTCATTTAAAATGTATATTCAAGAAGAAGTAGAGTTAACTTCGAATGAAATCTTCGACAATGACACTTCAGTGCAAATTCACAACATATTATATATACCAGTATCATGTCATATGCAATCCATCATCTAGACTGGCTTTATCCTTATTGTGAACTCATTAAGTACGTTTCTTCAATCATACAATTCATTCACTGTCACCGAAGCCATAAATTGCAAAAAACTTCAATTATGTAACAACTTCTGTTTTTGTATATACTTTTCTTCAGGTTGATTATAATTTGTATCGCTATAGAAATGAATTTCAAACTACTAATGCCCTATTTCTCATTAAAGAACGCAAGTCATGCCAACCGAGTGGTCAGAAAGCACGAAACGAATGTGCACGAGATTATATTTTCCGATCATACTGCGTTTCGTGTATTCTTCGGGTCACAACTGAACTAATTTTTTACTAAACATGCAACACCTAATACACAATTGCATATATAAATTATTTATCCTCCCCAAACAGTATCTAATTTGTTTTAGTCGCACCCTATTACTCATTATAGAACAAAAGTTATGCCACCTGGAAAAAGGATAATAAATTGTATTATCGTTGCAGGATTTCATTCTACCGTATTGTACCAAGTTACTTGACCAAGTGTATCCTGCTCATCGGGCATATTTCCGGCTCCTTATAATGAATAACAAGGAAACACGACACTCAAGTGTCATTGAAATTCTGATTAACATTCATGCTTATTTTAAAACAATCTAAGAATCATACATTGATTCATTGCGTGGATGTTAAAAAAATTATTTTAATCAAGGTTGCCATCTTGACTCAAACAATAATTCAATTATACATAAAGTGCATCATCATAAAAATGCATTGTATGATTTAGCGAAGGCAACTCAAAAATTAGTCTGATTTCGTTCTCATTGGCAACTCCTCAGGTTTCTTCCGCAATTTTAGCGCTAAAACAATAGATAGGGTGGAAAACTTCAAAGCAAATGCACTCAGTTTCATGGCCATTGGTGGTAAAATTCTGGACAGTATTTGAAAAGTTGCCATTGAGTCTAAACTCGGTCTACTGAATGAATTACCTTTTATACATTATACAATGCTTAGTTTATACTGACAAAAGTCTATAAATTATGATTGATAAAAATTGTTTCGAAAGCGATATTATGTTGTTTTTGTTAAATAGATACTTGCTTCAATGTATATATATATATATATATATATATATATATATATATATATATATATATATATATAGTTGGGTTTGACCAGCTTAGAATCTTTGACACAGTGAATTGAGTAAAGCTATCGAAAACTGAAATGAATCAGCATGGGGAAACTGCACAATTTATTACTGTTCTGCCAACTCATTGACGTCTTAGTTTATCCAGTGAAACTCCAGCACTGCCCATTAGAGCTTCTTAACTAGGAAGTAAAAGTTAAAATTCGAAGGAAGTTATATTTGTAGCAGTACATTTTCTTTTTAACCACCGAAGAGATGTTCTACAAAATCTGACTAATTAATTAGTGAATTGTGGACATAGTGATGGACCTTACCGATGAATAGCCAACAGGCAGGAAACGCATTTGCCGATTTGATTTTGTGTTCTGCTTCTACTAATTTCAACATGTCCACTTGGTGTAATTTGTTATCGGTATACAGACCCAACACCTAAATGAGTACAATTAAACTATAATTGACTGCGCGGATGGTAGTAACAATTCTTTAAATCAAGTTTTCGAGCTGGAAGTAAACACAAATCGCATTGGCTTCAACCAATCGTCGAAAAATATAACAAAACTACCGCCAGTGGCAGGTTTTGACGCGTTTCGACCTTTCATGCTAATGAGTACGATGGCAAACTGACTGACGAGGGTCAAACGGCGTGACATATATATGTAAAGCAAAATGAGTACACATTATTCTTTAAAAATTGGCATTAAAAAAACAGCAGTGGCTGGTTGTACCTACAAGCAACAGTTGAAGAGCTATTTATGAAAAATTGTAAAGAACCAAATTTGTGTTCGTTATTTCAGTGTTTATAGAGCGAATAATGATATTTCCTAAGTCTTGTCTAAAAACTGGCGTTGGATGGTCTGCGGAGTTTTAACCGTATGATTTAGAGTTACAGAAAATGTAATTTCAAAATGCATAACAGATTTTCCGCCTAAATTCTATTTAATGCACTGCGATTTAAATAAGCATCGCCGACTATATATTAAATATATCTTTCCTCAGTTACAGGCTTCAATTTAAATGCCCTTCATTTGGAGGAAATATGCATGCAACAATTAAATCTCATTTTATTGTTCGTTTAAATATTTGGCAAATAACTCTGGTTTCCATTATGGCTAATTACGTTTATTGGGCCAAAATTAAATACTAACTTTTAAATATAAAACCAAACACAACAATTTACTAAATAAGTAGCAGAGTTTCAATTAGACACATATCATAAGAGTGTTTAAAATCAATCAATCAATCAATCAATCAATCAATCAATCAATCAATCAATCAATCGTTCGATCAAAAAAACAATTAAACAATAAATCAAGCAATTGATTAATCTATCCATAAAACTACAATTCTTTCAATCAATCAATCAATCGATTAATCAAACAAAAAATCAATCAATTAAACAAACAATTTATCCATCAATCACAGAAAAAAACAATCCATCA
Organism: Eudiplozoon nipponicum; assembly: GCA_029291075.1. Lineage (NCBI taxonomy): Eukaryota > Metazoa > Platyhelminthes > Monogenea > Mazocraeidea > Diplozoidae > Eudiplozoon > Eudiplozoon nipponicum. The sequence continues at coordinate 102,812 of JAQBSW010001314.1, read as the reverse complement.
TTCTATCAATAAATCAATAAATCAATCATTAATCCAATTATAAAATCAATTCATCAATCAATCAGACAATCACCTTATCAATCAATCAATCAATCAATCATTTAATCACTCAAACAATCAGTTAATCATCATCATCCATCAATCTATTAAGCAATGAAACAATCAATTAGTGCATCAATCAATAAAACAATCAATTAATACACCAATAATTTTATCAATCAATCCATCAATGAATAAATCGGTCAAAAATTCAATCAATCAAACATTCAATCATTCAACTAATAAATCAATTCATCCATCAATCTATCCATCACCCACTCAAACAGTCGATTAATCTGTCAATCAGCAGTTCATTCAGTCAGTTAATAAATAAGTAACTAAAAACATTATTCATTACATTCATCCAACTGTTTGTCTATCTATCAACCAAACAACCAGTAGACCATACATTTATTTAGTCATGTAATTAAATATTCATTCAATGAATAAATTAGTAAATCATTCATGGAAACAATTAATCAAACCTTCATTTAGTCAATCAGTCACCCAATCAGTTAATTTATATGCAAGTATGTATTAGGTGTTGCGAACCTAGTAACAAATTAGTTCAGTTATGACCAGAAGGATAAATCAAATACAGCATGAACGGAAAGTATAATCTTTTGCACATTCGTTTCGTACTTACTGGCGACTCATCAGTAGGAGCCGGTATTTCGCCCTTTAACAACTATATATTTGGGTAAGGAATGTGGGATAATAGGACAGTACAATCTCCTAGACGAATGTTATAATCTGCAATAGTGAAGCTAACATTATATAAAGTCTCGACAATGCAACTTCAACGTTAACTCAATCTATATAATATATATACCGAGACTGTAAAGAATATTAACACTATGACTATTGTGTTAGTAACCGATAAGAACATTATTGTACCGAAAATGTACTTGGGATTATACTTTCCGTTCATGCTGTCTTTGGTTTATCCTTCTGGTCACAACTGAACTAATTTGTTACTAGATTCGCAAAACCTAATACATACTTGCATATATATTAGTTCTTCGCAACAAACAGTATTTAACTGTAATATATTGAATTGAATGATGTCATGCTTACCGCGAAATGTGATAACTGATATCGATGAAGGCCAGAGTGTATGGTTTAACTGGAGTAACAGGTGTTCGGAAATTGTTGTAATTCTCAATTTGGGTGAACTTTAGCATAAATTTATATCCATCAGGTTGGTATCATGTACCGACTCGGAATCCATAGTGTTAGTATCCGGTACTCATCGATTTCAAAAATGGGTATCAGTTACTAACACAATAGCCATATTGTTAGTATCCTTTACAGACTCGGTATATATATTATATAGTGTGAGTTAGCATTGAAGTCGCATTGTCGTTGACTTTAGATAATGTTAGCTTCACTACTGCAGGTTTACACATTCGTCTAGGAGATTGTACCGTCCTATTATCCCACATTCCTCACCCAAATATATAGTGGTTAAAGGGCGTAATACCGGCTCCTAAAGATGAGTCACCAGAAAACACACAACGAATGTGAATGAGGTTATAGTTTCCGTTCATTCTTTCTTTGGTTTATCCTTCTGGTCAAAACTGAATTAATTTGTTACTAGGCTCGCAACATCTAATACATACTTGCATATATATAAGTTCTCGCAAACAAACCGTAGTTAACAGCTACTTTATATATTTATTAATCAATCAGGCAGAAAATCAATCGATCAAGTATTCGATCAATCAACCAATCATTCGATCCAACATTAATCGATCATTAATTTGACTAATAAATCAACCATTTCTTCTATCATTCCAATAATCAATCTCACAGATAATTAATTAGCAGATTTATCTATCGTAATATTACACCGTGCTTGTTATCTTCTTTCTTGTTTTTTCATAAAAAATCTATCATTAACCTACGCAATCACAGAATTAATTGATTAATTTATCAGTCGATCAATGAAACAATAAAATAAACAACGGTACTACCAGTTATTCAATCAAATACACAAACAATCAATCATTCATTCAATCAATTATTCAAACACTCAATCCATCAATAAACCAATTAAACACGTACTCAATCTATCGATCGATCGATGATTTAATCAGTTAGTCAATTAATTATTAACCAATCAACCGGTTCGTAAATAAATAAATATATATGAATATAGCATGTATTTATTTAATCAATAACTAATCAATAAGTCAATCATTCAAAAAATGAATTAATCAATAAATTATTCATTCATTTAATTTGTAACTCATGCAATCAGTCTGACAGTCAATTCAGAAATGGTTCAAACAATAAAGTATTCAATCAAACTATTAGAAAACAAATCATTAGATCATTTAGTCAATAAATTAAGTGATTAACCAATCGAATCACTGATAAATACATTAATAATTTATTACATCGCTCATAACATCTATTTTCTTTTGCACTTCACCATTTCATAGATTGATTAATTCTGTCTATCATTTATGTGATTGCTTATAAGAACAATTATTAGGAAAAAATATTTCTCCAATTTGTAATCTTTTCTGCAATCAATCTTCTAAATTGCAATATACCTAAATAATTATTTCAAAAAATATTGTTATAATCAAACAGATAAATATTGTTTTAATTAATAAACGCAGCAAACCATTTTCTACCATGTAATGATTGAAATTGAAATAAATTATAGGGTAAAGCAAGTGCCAGGTAATTAAGCCCAATCCGATTGCGCAAAATTTTATTTTTCATCGTTATCTGGTGGCATTAATTGGTTATTAATCCATGAAACTAATATTTAGTGAATCATATTATTAATTTATTTATCAAATAGGTAACCACCCAGTGAAATACCTGATTTAGCCAAATTATATACTAATTATTCTTCTTTCAAGCTGACACTGGCAAAAGTAAATAAGTAATAAATGTGCGCAAAAATGTTTTAAAAACATATAATATTTATTATTATTATATTATTATTATTATTTATTCATTAAAAATATAATATAGCAATTATTTCACAAATTAGGAGTGTATACATAATATATATTTATAGACGCGATACTAAATTGTTCAATTTTTATTTTCTTAATAAACAGTAATCCAAAACCATTATATATACCCCTGGTTTTTATTTGATTATGAGTGTTGAAACCAGTCTGAATAAGTTTTACTTCTATTTCTTGTTTGGGCAGAACACATGTAAACGTACATATTGAGGCGAGCGGCGGCTCAATTTGTTTCTAACTACTACGAAAACACTAATATTGTCATCTACATTGCCATGGATATTCACGTTTAGTTTTTTAATGAACAACTATTTAACATATAACTAAAAAGTAACGTGTTTTGAGAAGAATAATTTTGCAATTTCCTTCTTGTTTAGTTTCGTACGGTTAAGTTTCGCTGTTGTCTTGTTTAGGACAGAAAATTTACAATCGATATATATATATATATATATATATATATATATATATAAATTTTATTTACTTAATTATAATTATATATATATATATATATATATATATATATATATACCCATGGTTCTTATTTGATTATGGGAGTACAAATTAGTCTGACTGAGTTTTACCCATATTTCTTGTTTGGGCTAATTATTAAGTGTATATGCTTACGTGTCTGCTTATGTGTCTGCAAGCGTGTGGGGTCTTTCTCAATATATTGCAAAGTGATGTCTGAGATCTGTTTACTTTTGTATTAATGGATTGAAAGTTAACAACGTTTTCGCATTGTTGGCTGTTATGTGTACGAATGTAATTTTACCGATTATTGTCTTGCGGTTCGCCTTGTTCCTCAATTTTATTCTGCCCACTTGGTGTCAGCGCAGGGCGTGCGGATTGCAGTGTTGAATGCTCACCTTTTGAAATTTATGTCGTCGTATATGGATCTGCTTCTTCTTTTTCAGTTATTTGCCAATCCGATCGAATGTTTATTGAGTCGGGTGGGTATTCGCTCTGCTTGGATGCTAGAAAATTGTTATATATATACATATATATATATATATATGTATACGTAATAAATTAACTAGTATAAATTAGATCAAACTTACCGATTGTACTTGTGTTAATAAGGATTGAAATAATTATTAATTTGCAACTCAATGCAATTGTTTTATTCATCCTTTAGCAAAATATTCCTTAACAAAAACATCCTCCAAGGATATAAGGCAATACAATTTAACAATAATTGATTGCGCGGGTGGTGGTAACAATTCTTTAAATAAAGTTTGCGAGCTTGAAGTAAACACCAATCCCATTGAATTTAACCAGTCTTCGAACAGCATAACAAAACTAACGCCAGCCGCAACACACTGACGCGTTTCGACCTTCCATGATCATTATCAGAGTACGACGGCAAACTGACTATCGAGGATCAGACCGCATTGAATATATATGGAAATCAAATTAAGATATGCGGCTCTCACCTCTAGCAGTCTCGCATACATTGAACTTGACTGGAAATGTCGGCTGCACAATTTCTATGCAGTCACGAACATTAATTGTTTGCAGCTTTCGCCACATATACATACATAGGCAATACAATTTAACAATAATTGATTGCGCGCTTTAAATCAAGTTTGCGAGCTTGAAGTAAACACCAATCCCACTGAATTTAACCAGTCGTCGAACAACATAACAATACTACCGCCAGCCGGAACGCGCAATCAATTATTGTTAGTATAAATTAGTTATTGTATAGTGTGGAAAAGGAAATTCATCCAGTAGACAGTTTTCGTCCTTATTGGGAACTCAGCATGTACTGTCGAGAATTTGCCGTGGTCAGGGCTCAAACCTGGTCACGTCTGCTTCGGTATCTAGTGCTCTGACCACTGAGCCACCTCTGTCAAAAAGTAGTACTTACTTACTACATGATTTGCGGCAGGATGGCTCAGTGGTTAGAGCACCAAATTCCGAAGCATACATGCCCAGGTTCGAGCCCAGATCGCGGAAAATTCTGGCCAGTGCATGATGAGTTCACAATAAGGAACAACCGGTCTACTGGATGAATTTCCTTTTCCACATTATATTATACAGAGCTTATACTGACAAATGTATGTACATAATGGGTCAGTTGTTCGTAACAATTTCGCAACCTTGATTAAAATTAATCAATAATATTCTACTATTTTTGTTTGAACTTAATATAAATTAGCATCGACATGTTTAAGTATCTCTCATCCGACTGTTCCATGAATATTAAACTATGGCATGCTCCAGGCTATTTTCTAACATACAAACACGTTAAAATGAAAAATTATCTTTAAAGTTTTCATTTAATTTGCATATCTCGCATTTTATATAATAAGATTAGCAACTGGAGGCGTGGCGCCGAGATCAAATGTTGAAAAGAGATTTAGCTCGGATTACAAGCCTGCCTAGAATAGCGGTTAACAAGGATGTCTGATTTTTTTCTAGCCTCCTGACCCTGTGCCGTTTTAGAAAGCCCATCCTATTCCTCCTATACCAATAAATTCATAAATATGCTGAATAAAAGGAAGAAATTTGCGTTCACATTCTCGTGATTCATTAATAATAGTATAAATTTCTTTACATTTCCTGTCGACTTTTATACGTTTAACTAAATTTGTTTATTAATGAAACAATATGTTGTGATTTTCTAAGGCACAGTTTAATTAGAACATGCAATTACTTGCCCCTGAACATAGTCGTGGAAATCTGTTACGTTTGATCAAACGTTAATAGCTTCGCAGTCAGGAATAGCAGCAACCTTTGAACATTTGCAACGTACTAGTTTACTTAAACTGTTTATATCGCTTTTATTCACACGCGGCACACATCAATGTTACTAGTTATTACCTGATCCTAGTTTTGCCTGAAATGGTGACTCCTTTCGAGTCCGCACTAGCTTCTTTTGAAATATTTCGGGAATACTCTTCCACTATTTTCTTCACTCGATAATAAATCATACCAAACGTGATTACTTAATGGAAAAAATGAGAAATTTCGTTTAAGCAAAATAATTTGTATTCGTGGCCAACTCAATCCCTAAAAATACTGCTGTCTGGAGAAGAAAACCAAGTGTGTGTATGGAAAAAATTCGAAATAAGTAAATAAGTAAAGCAAAACAAGGGCCTGGTAATTTTGCAAAAATCCGGTCGAGCGACGAATCTTTTACTTCCAGATACTATCAGTAGTCAAGTTTTCGCATTTTTCAAATTTGCCTTACTCTACATTAAAAAGATATCGATCAGACTGCCTTCTTTGTTTGTATACGTATTACTAGAATATAGGTAGATCAAATTGAAATAAAGTACAGCATTATCATAATGAACACCAGGGAGGTAGAAAAGGCATGAATTCCAATAATGTTTGAACTATTAAAAACATAAAGGAGAGCTATATATCCAAGAATAATTTGGAAGACAAACAAGTCTCACGTAAGTCATAGAAAATTTAAAATAATGTAGGGAAGAATATTGGCTTACAGGAAACCTTTAAATAATAATAATAATCTTAAAAAATTTTCAACGGGTACTGATATAACGAGTTTTACAAGCTAATCAAATAAACAGGTAGTTTTTTCTATTATGGCATAGATCGATGATAAAAATCTCTGTTGATTTCGTTGCTCTCGTAGAACTATTTAGCTTTAATTTTTTTATTAAAGCTATTTGAGCATATTTTAAATTTTCTACAACAGATTATTTAATTTTCATAATTATTGGTTTGCTGCATCTTCTCGTGCTTCTTCTTCCAGAGGTTTTATCGTTTTATCTTTAATTATGCATTCTATATTTCTGGTTTTAAAGTATAATTTGATAATTAACATATTGTTCCCTTGTTCGAAACTATTTTTCTCTAGAAGAATTTTCTTTTTTATTATTATGGATATGACTTGGTAAAGCAAAATTTGTCTTTGAATAATTAATTAATATCTAAGTTTGCTTTCAACCATATTATTATTTCAGTTTTAAATTTAAGCCGTATTATTATACAATTTCCTTTAAGATTCTATCTAATTGTTGCCGTAACTTTTCTTCTATCAACTTATAAAACATTAATATCGATTAGAACGAGAACAAGCGTAATTTTCTACATGATTAGTGGTCTTACCAAAATGTTCAGGTGTTAAATTATTTTGACATATGTACTCTCGTTTATAAAAATACGACAGAAAACAATAGAGTATTAGAGATTACCCACTTCTGGAAATGCATTCCAACAAACGTAATCACGTGCAAAAATTATTAATAGAGTGTGGTGAGTGGCGGAAAATCATTATTTATGCCTACATTTATATATATATATATATATATATATATATATATATATATATAGGCGCGGATTTAAATGAAATCTAACAGCAGGATTTCGATTATATATATATATATATATATATATAGACGCGGATTTAAATGAAATCTAACAGCAGGATTTCGATTATATATATATATATATATATATATATATATATATATATATATATAAACATGTTGTCAGTACAAACGAAACTTTGCATCTAGTTGCAAAGGCAATTCAATTAATTGACCAATTTTTCATTTATTTAGATTTCTTCAAGTGCTGTCCAGACTTTGCCGCTTACCCGTCGCGAACTGGTTGCGAACCGGGGCACGTTTGCTTCGGAGTGTGAAAATCCATCCACCGTAGTATCCGGTATGAAGACATACACCAATTGACATGTCTCGTTCGAGTTTCATTTAAGTGGAAACGATTTGACATATCTTAAGAACAGAATTTTCTGGCTAGTCACTTTCGATCTCTCATTATACAACAGACGCTATGCCACTTGTGAAAGGTATATTGATTTTACGATTAATTGCAAGATTTAGTTTGTATATGTGTTGTCTGTATAAATCGAAGATAGCATTAGGTAGAAATTACAATTCATCAAATATTACCTGATCTCTGTTTTGACAAACACAGTCTGTATTCCAATTGTTTTGTTTCTTGAAAATATTTAGGCTACTATTAGCGGCCGCCTCCTTCAGTTCACTCATCATCACAATCAATAATGACAGATTGGGGATGGTTAGTTCGAAGTTAGGGTCTAAGCTAGTCAACTGGATAAAATGGCCTTTTCTACACTATAGAATTCTTAATTTATACTGACAAATGTTTGTATTTAATTGGTCAGGTGTTTATATCAAGATCACAACCTTGATTATAGTAATTGTCATCATCGCCCGCGCAACCAAGTTTCTTTTATTATATAAATGTTTATTTCACTACCCCTTCCCTATTGAGTGTGGTGTTCATTCAATTATGATAGGTTAGGAATGGTTAGTTTGAACTTTTGGTCCAAAATAGATTCCATATGAGCTACACCTAAAAGAAAAAGGACTAACAGAGTTAAATAAGTTAATATATAACTGAAAATTGTGTAGTGTGAGGCAGGGTAGCTCAGTGGCTAGAGCAACAGATTCCGAAGCAGTCATTCCCAGGTTAGAGCCCTGTCCGTGGCATATTCTGGCCAGTACATGATGAGTTCTCTCTAATGACAAAACAGGTCTACTGGATGAATTTCCTTTTCTACACTATACGATTCTGAGTTTATACTGTTTATATCATAATCGCAACCTCGCTAGTTGCTTCGTTACGTGCGTGTACCTATTACATAACTTGTCAGCGTTGAAACTATAAATCCGAGTCAAATATTGCTTTTGGCCTCTATTGGCTGAGAATGACCGCCAGAATATTTTCAAAAAAAAGCGAAACTACTGAATTCAGCCTGTGTTAGTCATAAAACATTTCAGTTTATTTTGATAGATCCGGTTTCGCAATTTTTCATTCTTTTAATTGATCAAATAGATCGATTACTACCTTATTGGAAACTGTTTAATTAACATAAAGAATTTACCACTGACGGGATTTGAATCAGGGAATATTTGCTTTGGGGTTGGTCACTATCCACTACGCCACCCATGCCGCATACTAAATTAAACTTTAAATAGTATTTTAACCTATGTTTTTTGTTCTTATTTCCGTCTGTTGGAAATAATTTAGAGCTCTAATTAAACTCTTGAATATCTCATATGCGACAAAAACCGTAACACGAAATAAAGTAATTTTTATTTCGGTTGTCACGACAGGATTTTAATCATACGTACTTTTCCCAACAAACTATAAACATTTCAGCAGGTAAGAAAGTTAGTAAATCCAGTAGACCGATTTCGACCTCATTGAAAACTCTTCAATTACTGCCTAGAATTTGCCTAAGATGAGACACGAATTGGAGCACATTTGCTACCGAATAAATGACTATATCCAGTGCGCTCTCTTGCCGCACACTACACGTAATTTTAATTCACAAACTAGATTATACCTTCGGTTAATCCTTCCTTCGGGTGAAACTTATTTGGACTTAAATTTCTAGTTTTTATACTGAATATATATATTGAAGTTTAATGGCAGCAATTTTATTATATATAAGTTATATTAAATCGGTTACACATGATAAAGAGCCAACTAAAAGCATAAGTTTGTATTTAGCTTAGCATTGATTGTATGTTTCGGCAGATGCAGAACAGCAGATACAGTCCCGGTCTTGGAGGCTATCGTGGATAGGTTCGAGCCCCGTCCGCTGCAAATTATAAACAGAACTTGATGAGTTAAAAATGAGAATGTAACCGGTCTACTGGATGAAATGTATTTGCTATGGTGTGCAATGTTTATTTTATACTGAAAAAAATAAATGAAGTCAAATTATATGTCTTTTATTATAATTTATTAGTAATATATACACAATGCCTAAGATAGCGACGGCAATTCATTAAGGGGAGCGATTTTGTCCTTATTGGACAAGCATCTTGTACTTGCAAGAATTACAGCGCTCAGGGCTCGTACTTGGGCACATTTGTTTTAAAGTCTTGCAACGCGTGAACTACACGACTCGAGCCGCAGAATGTAAGTAATATTCAGTTTTTTCTCCTAGTTTATCGTTGCAACTTGTAGTTCCAACTAGTTACCTCCAATTTGTCATTATAGATATGAGACAATGACAAATGCGGTAGTGGTAGTAGTTAAAGTATAATTACAGGATTTTTATCATATATATGATTTTATTATAAATTAAACATGGCATAAGATAGCAATTGAAATTATGTTAGTAGTTAGATTTCGTCGTTATCTGACACTCGTAAGTACTTGCCAGGATCGTTGTGGACTTGACGTAATTCAGGACGCGTTTACATCAGTGTATTGCAACCCACACATAACGTCTCATAAGCCACCCACTTCATGGAATTTTTAGATGTATAATTACCAAGGTCTTCTGGTTAGTCCTCCACTTTTGTGAATTCTATTCGGTATTGCTTTTACCGAATATAACAACTAGGTTCATTTTCAAATTTCGTTTAATAAAATGCAAAAATTTAGCACATAACATTGCCCACATTTCCAGTATTAGATGATAAAACAGGAAATGCGTTTTAGGCGTAGAGCAGGCTCCTAGTTATGAGGAATGAAAAAACACTTTCAAAACATACACCTGCAATTAAACCATTCAATACAATGGGGTTGGTGTTTACTTCAAGCTCGCAAACTTGATTTAAAGAATTAAACCATTCGTTTATGCTGGCTATGTTGTATCTTCTTTTTCTTATATGAACTAACATGCTTCATCAGAGATGAGCATGTTCTTCAGAATAATGAAAACGATAATAAAGTTTGTAATGATTACTACAAATTGGTAAGAATATTTTGAAAATGTTTCTAGAAATTTGTAAAAACACAACTAATACGTGGCATAGTGGAGATTTTTAACAATAGAGTATAAAATTAAAATGTGTAACCTGCGGGTACCGAAAAATTCAGACGAGGTTTACAAAATGTGCTTTTTTCTACCGAACTGTTTAAAAAAAGTTAAATGACAGTATTTCCTAAAGCACAGCTTTATCCAATGAAGTGAAAAACTATATTGGTGTAGCTTGAGTCGCTATTTAAATTTGAGCAGTTTAAACTTGTTGTTGACTTATCAATGATAGAAATTTAGCTGAAACACAGACGTAGCCTGTTTATTTTCAAGTGTCAAGAAGATGAAAATTAGAGTATTTTAAAACGAAATTATAATACTTAAATCATCCTTTGATGGCACGGGCGGTAAAAGCATTTCTGTAAATAAAGTTTGGGAATTTGAGATTGAAACCAATCCCGTTGTATTTAACTTGTCTAATTACATAGCACAATTACTGTCATTCAAACGTACTGACACATTTAAATTTTGTATGGTCAGAGTAAAAGGCAAATCGACTAACGAGAATCAAACAAGGATGCAAGTATAAGGAAAGTAAAATTAGATATGCGTCTCACAGTTCTGGTAGTCTGGCATAGAATGCAACTGAAAGGGTATATATGCTCAACCATTTCTATGCCATCATGAACACAAAAATTTGTTCAGCTTTCGCCACATTTATTGTGTTCGCTTACGTGAGTTGATTTCCTTATGCAGATTCTCTCAGGGCTAGTAATAACCGCTTCAGCTTCAATAGTCACCACTTAATTCGTGCCATAGTGTCAAGGAGAAGTTCAATTGACATTGTTGGGCGTTTGTATAATTCAGCAGATATTTCTGGCACAGAAGTGATGAAATTTTTACAGTTGAAATTCTGAATGCGATTGGAGAACAAATGACTCCCAATGGAATGCTGCAAAAGGTCGACATATTTATGAACTTCTACGCGTAAAATTGGTGCTACTAAAGATTAAATAAGTGCACGCATTGAGGCTTCAGTTATGTTGAACCACAACTTTAAATTTTCAACATCCATGGGTAAAAAGAAGACCGGACAGAATTGGTTGTTTCGAGTTCAAATAGTAGTAGACGCACATGTGTTTGCTCATGTGGATTGAGTCTCTTTTGCGGATTCCTACCTTATTAACATTTAGCGTTTATCTGACTGAGACAATAATTTACAATTCTTTGATTAAGGTATTCATCTGTATAGGTGATATACGAATCAGTTCTTTTAAGGAAGATTCAGAAGCCAAGTTTAATTACCAAAAGACGTTACTAATCATCTTTATGTAAAAGAGTTTTCTCGTAGGATGCGCGCCCCGATAGATAAACAAATTTACACAATAACTTTTATTTATGAGTAATGCCTAGAACACGGCTGCTGCCTCCAGCGTTATTCGGACGCTTTGTCGTCTTGAGTCTTGAGCGTTTGCAAGGTAATATTAGAAAAGGCAATTCATCTAGTAGACCAGTTTTGTACTTATTAAGAACACTTGTAGGGCTCGCCTGTATACAAAAGTGTTTTTTTCTTGTGCGATTTGTGTCCAGTTGAGTTAAACATCAAGATAGCAAAAATTTTGACGTTCATGCCAGTTGCTTGTTGATATTTTCGAAGGGCTTCGTTTATGTATGATAATTTTTCGGACTTTGCCTTGTGTTGAAATCAGAAATTCGTTAAATTGTCTGCATGCCTCGTTTCAAGTATATGCTCCAAAATAGCTGATTGTCCTGACGAGGCCAGGCTCTTTAAATACATTTATGCGGTTTATATTTTTGGATTTTGTTGAACATTAATATTTTTGTACGTCTAATATTTATTCTGCATCGCAAAAATTAAACGTTGTAAACTATGCAGGATTTTGGGGGAAATGGAAATTGATTTTCAACATTCAACTTCATATTTATCCGTTTGTTGAAGATGATATCAACCCTTGAACTAGGAATCGTTTTAACCGTCGTACAATTATTGAGGTTGGTAGGAGAATGTAAATTGCAAATATTTTTTCGTGTTATGAACATATTTTCACTTAAGTGTTTGCGAATATATATACAAATATTGCACAGTTCCATTATCTCCTTTTGGTCGAGAAGTTTATCGTTCAGAGTAAAAGACTATATTAAATTGGTTCTTATAGATTATTTTGATACCGCCGAGTTTACTTTATTGCTTGGTTTGGAATTCAGAATTATCATGAGCCAAAAGTTGTCTTTCGTTCTATCATATTTAGATTACTTACAATTTGTATCCAATTATGATAAATTTCATCATCATCGCTTTTATTTTCTAAAGAGGATATACATAAGCATTTTTCGAAGTCTGTCTATACATATATTTAATGTATGTTACCAGGGATAAGGTAATCAATCAAATACATGCTGCAAAAAATATTTCTCGTAAAATAAATTTTATATTAACGGAAGTTTAAATTTCCAACTCAAGGGTTTAAATTCAAAACTACTTTTATCAATTACAGTAGCATAACATTTTAGCAAAAATTATACTATCGTATCTCTACTTGGTGTTGATCACCATTTTCTTATAGGAATAGAAGAAAACAGGAAAGATTTAAATATGCAAGTATGTATTAGGTGTTGCGAACCTAGTAACAAATTAGTTCACTTGTGACAAGAAGGATAAACCAAAGACAGCATGAAAGGAAAGTATAATCTCATGCACATTCGTTGCGTGCATACTGGCGACTCATCAGTTGGAGCCGGTATTACGCCCATTAACCACTATATATTTTGGTGAGGATTGTGGGATAATAGGACGATATAATCTCCTAGACGAATGTGTAAACCTGCAGTAGTGAAGCTAGCATCATATAAAGTCTCGACAAAAGCGACTTTAACGCTAACTCACTCTATATAATATATATACCGAGTCTGTAAATGATACCAACATTATGGCTATTGTGTTAGTAACCGATACCAACATTATAGTACCCAAAGTTACATGGTACTAACACTCTGGCTTCCGAGTCGGTACCTGTACCAACATGATGGAAATCAGTGTATGCTATAGTTCACCGAATTTGGGAATTACAACTATTTCTGAACACATGTTACTCCAATAAATCCAAGATTTAAAAGTAGTGGATAATATTTTTTAACCAAATGAAAGTCCAGTTGATGCAGAATTTGACTTGTGATTCCTCGGGATCCTCAAGACAAAGACGCATATTTAACTAGGCAAAACCATCAACAGTAACAGAAAATCAATCTAAAACGGAAAATACTAAGCAAAACTACCATATGTTGAAAAAACAATGACCTTAGATACCGTTTGTTGCGGCGAACTACTACATATGCAAGTGGGTATTAGGTGTTGCGAAACTATTGACAAATTATTTCAGTTGTGACCAGAAGGATAAACGAAAGACAGCATGAACGAAAAGTATAATCTTATGCACATTCGTCAAAACAGAACTAATTTGTAACAATGACCTTAGTTTCATCCACGCAGATTTATAATTTTCAAAAAGAAACCCACAATTGACAAAACGGACATAAAAGAACTTTGACATCATTGAATAATATTCGAGCTCAATTTCTCGACTTGCAAACGATTACAGGAAAATTACCTGATCAGCGTTTTGACTAATGCAGTAATTGCTCCAAATTTTTTCTTTCTTGAACAAAATGTTTCTGCTGATTTTGTCCGCAGCCTTCTTCAGTTGGCCCATACTCACCAGCTTTACAAAACAAACATGAACAAATTTTTCGAAAGAATCATTGAAGATGGGCTAAATTTCACAAAATTTTAGTATATCAAACATTCTGAAAATCTGGATTTTCAGCAAATGCCGACCAATGTGGCCACGATAAATACAAGAAAAAATGGAATAAGAGGAAAAGACAAAGGAATTTCTGCTTGAGCGAAGTATATTTTTTCTTATTTGGTTGAAACTAAAATCGAAAATCAGGTTATTTTTGAAAAGGTAATTTGGCTCGATCGACCTTCTTGATAGATACAATGAAACAAATTAATAACATGCGGAGTATTACTTTCGATAAAAAATCCAGGTACGTGAGGATTCATAATTTCAAGCGAGAAAAGTTCAGTGGCATAGGCAATTAGGTGTGCTCAACAAGAAAAGTTTTTTCTTTGACTCATTTTTATCCACAGCCGTGGCTTTTTGTTTTACCTTGATGATCATCATGGAAGGTCGAAACATGTTAGTACGTGAGAATGATAGTAGTTTTACTGTGTTGTTTTATTTGTTAAATACAATGGGATTGGTGTTTATTTCAACTTTGCAAACTTGATTTAATGAAATTTTTATCACCACCCGCGCAATCAATGATTGTTTAATTGTATTAACTATATATATATATATATATATATATATATATATATATATATATATATATATATATATATATTGTGTGTGTGTGTGTGTGTGTGCGTTTGTGGAAAATACAAAATGCTAGTGTTCGTGACTGCATAGAAAATTTGCGGTCGACATTTCCAGTCAAATACAAAGTATGCGAGACTACTAGATATGAGAGCCGCCTATCCAATTTTTTCTCTCCTTATGTATGCGCTGAGGTTTTTTTCTTGCTAGCCAGTTGGGCATCGTGCTCTGTTGATGATCATGGAAGATCGAAACGCGTCAGCACGTGTGGCTGACGGTAGTTATTATGCTGTACGACTTGTTAAGTACAATGTGTTGCTGTTTATCTCAGACTCGCAGACTTGATCTAAAGAATTGTTATCCCCACCCGCGCAATCAATGATTGTTTAATTGTACAACTTGTATATTTATGGCGAAAGCTAAAGAAATTTAAAGTTAATGACTGTATTGAAATTGAGCAGCCGACATTTCTAGTCAAGTGCAGTATATGCAGGGATACTAGAGGTAAGAGTCAACGACCAATGTTCATTTACTTTTACGTGTATTGCGGATTGGTGCGCGTTAGGAAATTTGATTTCATACGCTGATGATGATCATGCAAAGTTGTAATTTGTGAATATGACGAATGACGGTAGTTATAGTGTTTTGCGACTGGTTAGATACACTACGATTGAGGCATATTTCAAGCTCGCAAGCTTGATATATATGCATTTTGCTACTTCACGTGCAATCGATAATGGTACAATTGCATATATTCCTAATTTTTTAATCGCTTCAGTAATAAATGTTTGAGCTCTATGTCGATGTGTCGATGTGACCTTCGAGGGTTTGGCCAGTGTAGACGAGTGAAGCTCTACCTTTGGACGTCAAGCTTTAATAAATGGTATTATGACTATTATACTATTATTTAAATCAGGTATGCGAGTTTGAGATAATTTTCTTTCAAACTTTATGTAACCAATTGCACATCATAGCATAACTGCCATCAGACACAGTTACTGACGCGTTCCAATCTTCCGTGGCCATCATAAGAGCTCGACGGTAAATTGATTAACGTGGGTCATACTGTAATTCATTACAAACTATGGGAAATCATACATGCTGCTCTCAACTCTAGAAGACCAGCATACATTATACTTGACCAAAAATGTCGGCTGCACAATTTCTATGCAGCCACGAACATAACAAAACTAAACAATAATTGATTGCGCGGGTGGTGCTAACAATTTTTTGAATCAAGTTTGCGAGCTTTAAGTAAGTACCAATCCCATTTTATTTAAACAGCTGTCGAACAACATAGCATCCTTAGCCTCTGACGATGAAGATGAGAGTTTAAAACGCGATAGTACGTATTACCGAGAGAGGTTTTGTGAGATTATGAGACTGAAGAGATACAATGGAATTGTTCTTTATCATAATCCGACAAGCTTGCTTCAATGCATAATTATCACCACCCGTGCAATTAATGATAGTTTAATTCAATGTGCCTTAAACCAATTATTCGTGGAACATTTTAAAATTGAATAAGTTTCTATCCATCGTAGCAAAATCCACTGAAACTAGTTTAGTTACTTGAATAAATAGTATTGGTAGTGGGCTGCAAGAAATGATAATTGTGCTTTGTTTAATGCGTAAATTCATTTCTCAGATGTCATTCAACATTTTTATTACCTTTCTAGGTTTATACTCGTATAGTGCAAAAGTTTGATGACTCGAATTAGAAATTAAAAGTTCGCTTGCAGGATTAGCGCCGAATTAACAGGTTGAATAGTCTAAAATAGTGAAAAACACACAAAGGCATTTGAAAACACACATTCATTTCATTAGACTTCTGATGCGAATGAGACGCATTCATAAATATATTTATGCCTGTTTATATCCGTATATAGACGCATATTTACTACCGATTTCAAGCAATTTAAAAGAAATTTTATTTCAAGAGTTATATATATATATATATATATATATATATATATATATATATATATATATATATATATATATATATATATATAATGAATAATAAACAATGCGTAAAATAGTGAATTCAATCCATTTCAATCAGTTTTTCATAACGAGGCACTTACTATTAACCATTATTGCCAAATTGGTGCATCGAACCTTCATATACATGGTTTAAAGACAGACAATCCATAATCTTCTTCAGGGAGTCACAAAGGGCATTAAATATTCGAATGGGATAACGTGATGCTTGATTTATTTTTATTTAAAATTTAAAGGAAATACGATCATATAAAAAACGAATATTGGTTACACGGGCGTTGAAAACAATTACTATAACCAAAGTTGCGAACTTGATATAAGCACCTGACTCATTATGTGCATATATTTGTCAGAATATGCTAAACATTGTATAGTATAGAAAAGGCAATTCATTCAGTAGACAGGTTTCGTCCTTATTGGGATCTCATCACGTACTGTCAAGAATTTGCAGGGATCGAGACTGGGCACGTCTGATTCGGTATCTGGTGATCTAGCCACTGAGCCACCCTGGCCCAGACTACACACAATTGTCCATTATATACTAAATAATTTTGTTCGATTAGTTATAGCTAAAAATTTTGTGTATATACATTTGTTTATTCTCAGTATATAGTATTCATGCCAAATTACATACATCAAGTTAATCGCTTTTCTTCAAATTAGTAAAATATTTAGTACTTTTCCGATTTGTTGCAGCCGAGTCAAAAAGATTCAAAGTTTTCTATCTCATCCACTCTGCCATCCAAGCTGCGCTACATTCACTTCCAATTATATAATAATGTCTTAGATCAATCTTTTCACAGGGTTGATATTATACGGCAACGCTTTCGAGTAAAACTTTCAAATTCCCCGATCTGTCATTATTGAACAGACAGGGAAAATAAAATAAAAGTTTCTGTCATTATTTAATTATATATATATATATATATATATATATATATATATATATATATATATATATATAACGAGTAGAAATGAGATTTGGTTTGGTCATATTTGGCACTCATTAAATACTTGCCAGAGCTCGAGCTACCCGTTATTTGTTTCCAAATCCTATATCTTTTCTACTGCACCACCCAAGCTGCGCAATATGTGCAGTTTAATTATGTAGAAAAATATTTTTGGTCATTCTCTCCTTCAATGGGACATTTAATGCATTCATTTATAGGCATAACTTAAACCAGACATGTTCGGCTTGTTATTATAGAATTGATATTGAAATAAAGTACACAGGAAAGATTTTGTTCTATACGTGTTGTAAGTATAAATTAAATTTTGCATAAAATAATAAATGTTTTTCATTGAGTAAATTGGTTTATTCCATAGTTGACATTTATTTGGTGTTTGTCAGATTTGCATCGGTCGCAACTCGAATCAGTGACACATCCACTACGCCATCCAGGACGCGCAGTATAAGAAATTTTCGTTTTAATTTAAAATCGCGTTTTTGAAGACTCGATATGCAATTAACTCTATCACTGGTTGAATGCACAATCGCCTAGGAAGTGGTAACGTCCACCTGTCCCACATTTCAGGACCAAATATTTAATGGATAAAAGGCGTAGTAACGGCTCCTACTTATGAGTCGCCAGTAAGCATGAGCCGCATGTGTGCATGAAATTATATGTTACGTTCATGGCTGACTATAATATATCCTTCTGGTCCTATTTGAACTAATTCGTTACTAGGTACCCAATGCCTAATGCACACTTACACTATAAATTTATTGGTTTTTCTGTTGTAGAAATTAAACGAACATTGGTTGCGCGGGCGGTGATAACAATTACTTTTTAATCAAGGTTGCGAACTTGATATAAACACCTGACCTATTATGTACATACATACTGACAAAT
This sequence comes from Eudiplozoon nipponicum, assembly GCA_029291075.1. Lineage (NCBI taxonomy): Eukaryota > Metazoa > Platyhelminthes > Monogenea > Mazocraeidea > Diplozoidae > Eudiplozoon > Eudiplozoon nipponicum. Next base: position 83,842 of record JAQBSW010001314.1, on the reverse strand, counting down.
GTATGTACATAATGGGTTAGGTGTTTATATCAAGATCGCAACCTTGATTAATTAGTTTTTAAAGTTTGCTTGTTTGCAAACTATTTACGATCTTCGTTTTGCTCACTTAAAGGTGTTACGAGAATACAACTCATTCTCTGAATATAAGAACCTGACTATTGCATATATCAAGAAATAAGGTGTAAAATTTAGATGTACAAATCGGATTGTTCATAGCCCAACAGAGCGGGTGCAAAATTTAACTGAGTGTTCGAATTGAAGTATTTGCACATATCAATCAAAGATAGTTTAACACGATTGTTGCAAAGTCAGGTGTAAAACATCATGCGATGACGAGTCAAGGCATCTAAATTTTCAACACTAGAATAGTTTATAGTTTCAATTTTGAGGAAATTTTACCTATCTCTAAAACTATAGTGTTGGCACCTTAAATAGGTTGGGTAGACTTCATTTATAATGAGTTGGCTTTGAAGTCGCATTGCCGAATGCTTTACACAAAGTTGACTCTACTAATGCTGCAATTCACATACATATAGGAGAATAAATCGGCCAACTGTCCAACAATTCTTGACAAAATGTGAAGTGGTTTTATGGCGTAGTGACGGCGTCTACTGACGAGTCGCCTATAAGCACGAATTACAGGTATACATAAAATTATGCCCCTTATTCATGCAGATTTTGGCACATTCTTCTGGTCAAATATGAACGAATTCATTACTGTGCTCACACTACCAAATGCATTTTTGTATTGTTATTGGTTCTTCACAGCCCAGAGCGATTAAATTTACTAGATTGTAGTTAATTGCCGACATTTGGCGGTGCACACATAATTATTCAGCCCACGTTAAGCCGAATTATTTTAGCAAATGTAACTGGTTACTTCCATCAAAGTGTGACACGATATTGCCAGCAAATAGCTTGAAGTTTCAATCCGATGATGCTAGAATTTATTCGGAGGGCAATATAATTTAGAAGTCCGTGACTGTCACCTATATGCATACGCACGCGCGCAAACAAAACCGTTTCACTTGCCCAGTTTAACTAGCTGAAATAGAAAGTTATCCTTCGAAGTGTAAGTTATCCGTTTTCAAGACAATCAGATCATATCAGATATGATTTAGTAGAAATATGCAAAACGTGTTTAGCATTCTGGTGTGATTTATTGACAAATAATTTGATTACTATTAGAGTATGTTAGATCTGCTACGGTGCCTGAGATGGATGGAGGTAGAACAAAGGGAGACTTTCGATATTCATCTCGACTAGAAGTTACTCTAAACAGCGATTGTGCTGTGCGAGATTAATGTGGGCAAATTTCGCCTACTTACGCAATTACGTCCAGTCATTATATTTTATGACAGTACACAGGAGTGCGTGCCTCCCCTCTTGCAGTGCATATCAAGATGCACGATTTCTAGTTGATTCACTTGTTCATTATATGCAAATTTTTATTGCTGTCTTTCGGACTTTGGCGTCTGTTAGGCTTTTTTTGTGTCATAAAACTTCTCTTCGATTACGCTAACCAAAAGATCGTAATGATCACGCATTTTAACTAAATTCCACCTGATGCTGTGAGCCTATTTGACATTTTTGGTTTCAACTTGCAGTGTATTGAATAATGAATATATGTAACAGATAGATGAACAGAGATCAAATAAAAACATCAACCAATTTAACATGAAATTGAAGAACAGCAGCATTCATAATAAAAAACCACCAATTTTATAATCAACAACAAAAACAATATTATTATTATTATTATTATTATTATTATTATTATTATTAAAACAAATCATAGTAATATTAATAACAATAAGGATATTGCCCTAATAATAATAATAATAATAGTAATAATAATAATAATAATAATAATAATAATAATAATAATAATAATAATAATAATAATAATAATAATAATAAATAATAATAATAATAATAGTAATAATAATAATAATAATGGCCTCAGATAGTTATGTTTTATTTCAGTAACTGACTTTACTAAGGTGTACTTTTTATGAAAATGGTAGAAAAATTATAGAGTACCGAACTTATTCTTATAATTATTTAAAGGGTTTCGCTGTTAATTTGTCTTAATCAAATGAAAAGTCATTGGCTGACTGTCAGATAACTTCATTCAGGACCGATATTTCGAATTCCAATTTTGGGAAATTTTATAAAGAATTCTCATCTTGTAATAATATGTTCAACCCATTGCAGATAAAATTCAATTGGCCATTTTATAGAAATTTCATTGGCAATAATGTATACCTCAATTCAATTTCACCTACGCGATTAGCTAGATGGACAACTTCGTTGAAGGCGATTCTATCGACTTTACACGAAAGGCTAAATAGGCACAATATAAATGGTAGAAAGCTTCGAATACTATGTGTGTTTCGAGTCCCTTGGCAATCAAATTTCATTATGAGATATTGAATATATATATATATATATATATATATATATATATATATATATATATTCATTTAAGTATTATGACAGGATTTTGTTTATATGATCACTGCCAGTGTAAACATGACATTGCAAGAGGTAGCAAAGTGAATTCATCCAGTAGTGTTTTTTTTCTCATAGGGAACTCATCAATTAATGTCAAGAATTTTCGGCGGACGTGAAACTAATCGAGCACATGTGCTTCAGAGACTGGAACTCTTTTCACAGAATTACCCGTGCCGCGCACAATACGTAATGAAAAATTGAATTCCAACTTATGTATTTCGGGTATCCTTTACATCCGATGGAAATTGTTTAGAACCTATAAGAACTGAAGATTAAGCTATTCACGCCATATTTGTCATTATACAACAGAAATCATGACATCTGGGGAAGATATTTCAATTGAAGTTTCATGGCAAGATTTTGATTATATATATGTCGTCAGCCTGAACGAGGCGTGTATCTGATTGCAGAGGCAATTTATACAGTAGATCATATTCGTCCTTATTGGGAACCTTTCAATTATTGTCCAAAATTGATCGCAGGCGGAAATTGAACCAAGACACATTTACCTTGGAGTCTGATACTACGCCACTCGTGTCACATTCGATATGCAATTTGCAGATTTCTACAAACCTATATTTCTGGTTATCCCTTCCATCAACTGGAACCTATTTGGAATCTATTAATAATTGAAGTTCTACTAAGCCAGGCAAGATCATTCAACACTTAACAGTCAATACGCCAGTTTGGGAAGTAATATTGAAATGAAGTCTAATGGTAGGATCTTCGTTTATTTACTTTCCAGTTTACACTTTACACTGCGTCAGATAACAAAGTAAAATCATCTAGTACACCGACTTCGACACAATAAGCAACTAATCAATTAATTCCCAGAACTTAACTGATTTGCGTTTAGACTAGCACATGCTCAATTCCAGTTGAGCTTGCTTCATTAGTTTATTTCTTAAAACATGCGACGATGGGTGAACTGAAGAAAGCGGCCGACAACTGTCGACGAAATATTTTGAAGAAACAAAACAACTAAGATTCAAGTATGTATTAGGTGTTGCGAACCTAGTGACAAATTAGTTCAGTTGTGACCAGATGGATAAACCAAAGGCAGCATGAACGGAAAGTATAATCTCATGCACATTCGTTTCGTGCTTATTGACTGATCATCCTTCAGACTCGGTATATATATTATATATGTGAGTTAGCGTTGAAGTCGCATTGTCGTAGACTATATGATGTTAGCTTCACTTTTGCAGTTTTACACATTCGTCTAGGAGATTGTACCATCCTATTATCCCACATTCTTGACCAAAATATGTAGTGGTTACTGGCGACTCATCAGTAGGAGCCGGTATTACGCCCTTTAACCACTACATATTTTGGTCAAGAATGTGGGATAATAGGACGGTACAATCTCCTAGACGAATGTGTAAACCTGCAATAGTGAAGCTAACATCATATTGTCTACGACAATGCTACTGCAACGCTAACTCACACATATAATTTATATACCGAGTCTGTAAAGGATACTAACACTATGGCTATTTTGTTAGTAACCGATACTAACATTATTGTACCGAAAAGGTGCATGGTACTAACACTATGGTTTCCGAGTCGGAACATGGTACCAATATGATTGATATCAATTTAGGCTATAGTTCACCGAAATTGAGAATTACAACAATTTCTGAACACCTGTTACTCCAGTAAAACACAACTTGTGGCGTATTGTGTCAACGCTGAAGATGAGACTGGAAACGAGGTCTCGAAATATCGGGCAAAGAACAATGGAAAATCTTGATCCAACGTGAATTGCAGTCAATCAGCTGATGGAAGGCTAAGAAAAGAAGGGACAAGTGAGAACCCATCAATCGAAGCCAATGATCAAAATTCAAGATTTTACCGACATAAGAGTGCTATCTATTGTTCCGCACAAGAAAAATGCGGTCAAATCCACAACAAGAAGGACAGCACTGCGCAAGAGAGTTTATCATGCGAATTTTAATATTTTCATATCCTAAGTACGTTCTAGTTCAATTCGGCCACGCCCAATATGTCAATTTACAAGCGATACAAGGCTATTTCTGGAATTTACATCAATTTGTAGAATTTTATTATTAGTTATAGTCAGCATACACATAGCATTGAATGAGGCTTCAAAATTAATTTATCCAATAGACCATTTTGGGAAAATTTCGATTACCTTTCAGAATTGGCCGCGGGCGGGACTCGAACCGAAATACATTTGATTCGAAGTCGGGAAATATATTTACTACGCCGTCGTGTCTCATTCGATGGAAAATTTGAAATCCTACTAGCATATATTACCGGTTCACCTTTAAGTCATACGCAACCTATCTGAAATCTCTTATTACCTTATGTTCAAACCAGTCAGCCTGGATTTGTCAATACAAAATAGACACCACGCAACTTGATTCGAAGTCAAATAGGACGATTTAAGTTATGCATATTTAATCAGTATAAACTCAATATTGCGTCAGGTGTAAAAGGTATTTCTTCCAGTAGACTTTTATTATCCTCATTAAAAATTCTTCAAGTATTGTCCAGAATTTTACGCGGAAGTTACACCAAACGAAGCAGATTTGCATCGGTGTCTTAGTTTACTTTCACTGCGCACCGAAATTCAAGTCATATACTAACTCGATAATAACACCAGTCCGATTATATACATACATTTGTCAGTATAATCTAAGAATCGTATAATGTAGTAAAGGTAATTCGTCCAGTAGACTGGTTTTGCCCTTGTTTTGAACTCTACACGTACTGTCCAGAATGAGCTGCTGACAGGGCTCAATCCTGATCAAGTTTTCTTCGGAGTCTATTTCTGCAACCTCCAAGCCACCCTGCCGCACACTACACAATTTTCATTTATATAATAGCTAATATTCCTTGGTTAGCCTTTGTATCAAGATCGCAAACTTGATTAATATAATTGTTATCATCACCCCTACAAATAATCTTTGTTTTATGATATAAATGTTCAATTCAATAGCACTTCCCCAGGTAGCGTGGTGTCTGTTTTATAATGTCAGATTGGGGCTGTTTTGTTGTAACTTTGGGTCTGAAAAGATGTCATTTAGACTTCAACTAAAGGAAGGATAAACACGAAAAACTAATGTGTTTGAAATTGAAAATTTTGTAATCTGCTGCAGAGTGGCTCTGTACTTACAGCAACAGAATCTGAAGCAAATGTGTGCAGGTTTGATTCCAATGCGCTGCAAATTTTGGACAGTACTTGATGTGTTCCCGATAAGTGCGAAACCGGTTTACTGGCTGAATCGCATTTTATGTATTATATATATATCTATATATTTATTGCAAATTTAATGTTGCATCAGGTAGGAAAGGCAATTCATTTAGTAGAGCGGTTTCGACCTTAGTATGATCTCTTCAATAATCATGGGAATTAGCCGCAGACAGGGCTCAAACAGGGGCACACATTCTTCGTAGTCTGCGATCCAATCCATTGTGACAAGTCAAAACCCCACTTATGCTCCTGGTTAGCCTTTCCTTCAGGTAGAACATATTTGAAACTCTAAATAGTTGAAGTTCTAATTGGGTATGCCGAACTGTCAATTAGCCTCAGACACTGTGCAACATGGAGCTATTACATTGATTCATAGTCTAATTACAGGATTTTGATTACATGCATTTTTTCAGTATAAACTTAAATTTGCATCGGGTGGCAAAGGCAGTTCATCCAGGAGACCGATTTTTTACCATTGAGAACTTTTCAAATACACTCCAGAATTTTCCACAGAAAAGATTCGAACCGGAGCACATAATCTGCGGAATCTGGGACTAAACCCAGTGTTTCAACCTTACAACACACTACTCGCAATTTTAAGCTATATGCCAACTTTTATTTCTAGAAAGCATTTCGTATAATTGGAGCCTAGTTGGAATGTCTTAACACATGAAGATCCTGCTAGCTGCCCACGATCTTTCAATACACAACATATACAATATCACTTGGAAAGAAAAACTAATTTAAAGTATAATGGTAGGATTTTGATAATACGTATTTTGAGAGTATAAACGTTCCATTGCATCGGGTATCAAAGACAATTCATTCAGGAGACTATTTTCGTTCTAGTATCATCCAGAAGTGGACGCAGAAGGGACTTGAACCGTGCCACATCTGTTTCGGAGTCTGAAACTATACTCATTACACCACGTGTGCCGCATTCTACGCGCAATTTGTTGTCCGATAATTGCTTATATTTTTAGTTGAACTTTTGTTCATGTGGAACCCATATGGAATCTCCAAATAACGTAGGAAATTCTGGAGAGTAATTGATGATTTTTCAGTAATAAATAGAACCTGCTAACTGGATGAATTGCCTTGCCTACCTGATGGAAATTTTATTGTGTACTGACAATATATAATCAAGATTATGCAATTATAATAAAATTCACTAAACCTTTCTGAAGTGACATTGTATCTGTCGTATCATGGCAGGTCATGGATAGCTAATAAGATCTACAGCTATTGTGTTTCCAAAGTTGGGGCTTACATAAACGTCAGGTGATATATGATTTCAAATTGAGTAATGTATACCACACGGATAGCCCAATGAATGTAGTCTAATTCCTTGAAGCAAATGTGCTAAGGTTCAAGGCCAGTTCGCGCAAATTCAGCACAATAATGGAAGAGTTCCAATGACGATATAGACAGTCTACTGAATGAATTTTAAGTAAATACAGATAATATATATATATATATATATATATATATATATATATATATATCACTTGGATTCGTATTTGTAATTGCTTATATGTAAATAAAATATTATTTTATGAAAAGATAGCTAGTATATATTCAACTAAAAAAGCTATATGTGTGAAATTTATTTTTAGTTTCATTAGTTCTAAATCGTTTTGGCTTCATTTTGATATATTTGTCGTTACTAGCAAATTTTTGGCATTACTTGAGAAGTTCTCAATAAGTACGAAACAGACTCTCGGAGGTATCGAATTTACCAAATTAGGAAATGTCCGGTTTATACCGACAAATGTATATGGTCATAGCACTGCCATTAATTTTCAGTTCAGCATCATCTCCCCGGGTGTCATTGCGTCAAATCTATAAAGAAACATTGGATGTGGCTATTCTTAAATGTATTTCGAAAAGGGGTTACGACATATGCTCTCCTTAAAAAGTGCTACCCAATAAAACCAATGATTACATCACTGGAAATTGTTTTCAGTGTGTGGTAGTTTGGCGCAGTGCACGGAGTCACAAATTTCGAGGAAGAAGTACCCAAGTTCGAGCCACTTCCGCAGTAAATTTCTGAAAAATTCTTGAATAATTTCCATTGAATACGAACCGATCTATTGGATAAATTGCTTATGCTTCCTTAAACAATGATTAATTTATACTGAATAATGTATAGCTGATAAATTTGGTGTTTATTTCAAACTTATAAATTTGATTTAAATATTTCTATCGCTTACCGGGCAATCAATGATTGTTTTATTATGTAAATCATCAATTCTATTTCACTTCTGTAGGTAGCATGGTATTTCATCAATAATATCAGATTGGGTGGATCTAGTGGGAACATTATGCCCAATTAGATGCGATATAAGTTTCTAATAAAGGGAGACCTAACAACGGAAATAATTTGGTATATAAATGAAAAGTTACTGTCGTAAGCGGCATTTGATAGAGTGTCCGATTTCATAGCAAATGTGTCCCAGTTCGAGCCCAGTACGCGGAAAATTTTGTAAGGTACCCGAAGAACTAGCAAAATAGACGAACACGGTCTACTGAATTAACGGCCCTTGCTACCTTGAGTAACTCTTAGTCTATAAGGAAAAACTATCTATATACATTCAACATCTCGCCATAAATCTTAAATTCAATATATATATATATATATATATATATATATATATATATATATATATATATATATTCTGTCGGAATAAAAGAAATACTGCATGAGATAGCACACGAAATTCGCCAGATAGTGTAGTTGCATTCTTAATGGAAAAAATAGCACAGTTGAACCATATCCACTCGGGTTCAAATCCTGGTCGTGGCAATTCTGGCAACTACGCGAATCGAAGGTGATAAGAACGAAACCTGTCTGATAGATTACTGTTAAATACTGTTTGTTGCGAAGAACTAATATATATGCAAGTATGTATTAGGTTTTGCGAACCTAGTAACAAATTAGTTCAGTTGTGACCAGAAGGATAAACCAAAGGAAGCATGAACGGAAAGTATAATCTCATGCACATTCGTTTCGTGCTTACTGGCGACTCATCAGTAGGAGCCGGTATTACGCCCTTTAACCACTATATATTTGGTAGAAGAATGTGGAATAATAGGACAGTACAATCTCCTAGACGAATGTGTAAACCTGTAATAGTGAAGCTAACATAATCTCAAGTCAACGACAATGCGACTTCAATGCTAACTCACACTATATAATATATATACAGGTCGCAAAGGATACTAATACATACTTGCATATATTAGTTCTTCGCAACAAACAGTATTTAACTGTAATATATTGAATTGAATGATGTCATGCTTACCGCGAAATGTGATAACTGATATCGATGAAGGCCAGAGTGTATGGTTTAACTGGAGTAACAGGTGTTCGGAAATTGTTGTAATTCTCAATTTGGGTGAACTTTAGCATAAATTTATATCCATCAGGTTGGTATCATGTACCGACTTTGAAACCATAGTGTAAGTATCCGGTACTCATCGATTTCAAAAAGGTATCAGTTACTAACACAATGGCCATAGTGTTAGTATCCTTTACAGACTCGGTATATATATTATATAGTGTGAGTTAGCATTGAAGTCGTATTGTCGTTGACTTCAGATTATGTTAGCTTCACTATTACAGGTTTACACATTCGTCTAGGAGATTGTACCGTCCTATTATTCCACATTCTTCTACCAAATATAAAGTGGTTAAAGGGCGTAATACCGGCTCCTACTGATGAGTCGCCAGTAAGCACGAAACGAATGTGCATGAGATTATACTTTCCGTTCATGCTGCCTTTGGTTTATCCTTCTGGTCACAACTGAACTAATTTGTGACTAGGTTCGCAAAACCTAATACATACTTGATAAATTACTCTTGCTATCTTGTGCAGTGATTAGTTGATTCCGACAAAAATTATGTAGTTAAATCCTGAAAGTATATTTTAGTTAAATATATTGAATATTAGCAACTTGAAATTAAATCTAGTCGATCCGAAAATATTCATAATGCATCGTGGAAGAATTTCCCATTTCGTTTAATTTTAACAACCTATGTACAGAAAAACACTCATGTATATGTAGAAATGAATAGAAAGAGAGAGCGTGTGTGATAGTGAAAATGGAAGAGGTGTAGTGAGAAGTGAATACAATTGGACACCTATCTCGTAGCCCATTACGTGCCAGTGTGTTTCTACAGATTTTCCATTGTGCCTTTCTTACCGCTAGAAATAATTTCTTCTGCATGATTCGTTTTGCCCCATTAAAATCAAATCTCGCTTGTGTGCATTAAATTGGCGACATTTCGGTTATAGAAGCTAATTTAATTACCCTTGGTAAGTAGGATAATTTCAGATGTAGCGGCAGTAGTAGCTGTATTGGTAACTTTAGTAGTAATAGTATTAATGGTAGTAGTAGGATTAGTATCTATTAATGAATGAGTATGCACATCAAACGACATTTCTAAAATCTTGTAATAGTGCATTTCTATGTAGTTTTCGAGGGTGTCTTTTCGATTTAAGCGAATTTACCGCTTTACCTCGCAAAAAAGTAATTATTTAAATAAAGCAGTAATTCACACCTAACGGGTTGATAATGAATTGTAGGCAATTTTTATTTGACTGCTCATTTGACGATATGTTTGTGCTATTAAGGTCCCTAATATATGTGTATCAATATGTATGCATGTAATGTTTGCCATCCTATTCAGTGATGGACACAATTATAGTGAATTTTTACAATAAACAGTGTGTATAAACAATAATTGTCCAATTATAAAATTTATTCACACTTGGCTGAAACGGCAAAATAGCTAGGTGTGTACTATCATGTAAAATGTTCAGCCGCCATTTCCAGTCAAATGCAATATGTGGAAGTTTACATGCGGAGCCAGCGGCAAGTATAATTCCTCTTCAATTATGTAAATTAATTGCTATTTCAACCTCGTTAGTCAGTTTGTCGTCGCGCTCTGCTGATGAATCTAGGTGAATACACGTTAGTATGTGCTACTGACGTTAGATTTGACAAATATCCTTTGAATGATTTGCGGAGTGCCAGCTTCGTATGTTGAACCTCCGCGATTTGAGTTCGCGGGTTGTCGCTTTGCACTATCAGTTTCACAATGATCCGATTGATTCCTATTTCCCAGTACACATCTCTTTTGACTTCAATCTGGCTGGGCGCGTATTCGTCTCTTTCTTCCGAAGACTTCAACATCGTTCATACTGATCACTGAAAATGAGGTGCGATCTAATTTTTGTTGACTGGCAAAGTTTCGGTGTAGATTTTCCCAAACTATCCTCAGGTCTCTAGTCACACTTTCACAGTAAGTTTCTCACAATAGCAATAGATTTGTATTGTTGTGTGATTGATTCTTTACAATTGGAAAGCTGTTTAACTCAATCAGCTCAAGTTGATTTGAATTTGAATTTTAACACCACTGAAATAAGCCAATTTCGTTTTGTTGCGCAACTTATAGACGATGGCTATTACTGCACAAAATTAATTTCCATGAATTCAAACAAGTTGCGCAGTTAACTAAAAAGTCAATAATTGCGGGTGTGGTGATAACAATAATTTAAATCAAGTTTCCAAGCTTAAAATAATCACCAATCACATTGTATTTAACTAATTGTCGAACAAACATATAAAAAATATCGTCACTCACACGTACTGACACCTTTGATCTTCCATGATCATCATAATAGTACGAAGACAAACAGAATAACGAGGATCAAACCGCATTGAATATATATGGAAAGCAAAATTAGATATGCGGCTCTCACCTCTACTAGTCTTGCATACATTGTTCTTGACTGGAAATGTCGACTGCACAATTTCTATGCAGTCACGAACATTAACATTATGCAGCTTTCGCCGCATATATAAGAGGAATATAAATAAACAATAAAAGATTACTCGGGAGATGGTAAAAAATCTTTAAATCGAGTTTGCGAGTTTGAAATAAACAACAATCCCATTGTATTTAACCAGCTGTCGAACAACATAGCAAAAATACCGCCAATCACACTTACTTATGCATGTCTAATTTTGCTTTCCATATGCATGTAATGCGGTTTGATCCTGGCTAGTCAATTCGCCGCCGTACACTGATGATGATCATGGAAGCTCGACATGCGTCAGTACGTGTGGCCGACGTTTATTTTGCTATGTTGTTCGACGACTAGTTAAATACATTAGAATTGATATTTATATTACGCTCGCAAGCTTTGTTTAAAGAAAAATTTACATTCAAGTACATTGTGTGAAAGCCTACTTGGAGATGTGAACTGAATATCGGAGTTTCCATAATTTAAATATGAATTGCGGTTTGATCCATGTTAGTCAGTTTGCAGTCTTGCTCTGATGATGAATACAGTGGTTCTAGAATTATTAACATATGAGATTGATGGTAATTTTATTATGTTCTGTAACATGTTAGATACAATTGGCTAATGCTTATCTCACGTTTGAAAACTTGATTTAAATGATTTTAAATTGTCATAAGTTAAATGCCCGAACCTGGTTCATATTTAATGAAGAGCTAATCAAATTACGTCAAGTACACTCTTAACTCAGTTGTCAGATTTCTTTCATTTTGTAATGGAAAATCGCAAGTAGCATACGTGTAAGGACTGATTGGGGATTATTGTTTGGAACTTTGTGTCTAAATGGATGCCATATGAGCTCCACTTAAAAGTAAAAAAGACTTACCAAAATACATTATTTAGTATATAACTAAAAATTATGTGTAGTGTGTGGCAGGTTGGCTCAGTGTTTAGAGCACCAGATTACAAAGGAGACGTGCCCAGGTTTGAGTCCTGTTCACAGCAAATTCTGGCCAATACGCGACGAGTTTCTAATAAGGACGAAACCGGTCAACTGAATGAATTGCCTTTTCTACACTATACAATTCTTAGTTTATACTGACAAATGTATGTACATAATGAGTCAGGTGTTTATATCAAGATCGCAACTTTGATTATAGTAATTGTTTTCACTTACCGCGCAACCAATGTCTGTTTAATCACACTTACTGACGCGTTTCGGACTTCTATTATCAACATTAGAGCACAATGGCAAATTGACTAACGAGGATAAAATGCAATACATGTATAAGATAAGCAAAGTTAGATATTCGACTCTCGACTCTAGTAGTCTCGCAAATATTGTACTTGACTGAAAATGCCGGCTGTACAATTTATATACAGTCGAAATATAAAATTTTTACGGCTTTTGCAAAATACTTGTAATGTATCAATTTTAGTTCTGCAGTTTGGATGCATTTGCTTGCTGGATTTAGATATTAATCGAGTTATGCATTATACATTAATTATAAAACAGTTATATACGGCAAAGTTAAGAAAAACAATTTTCTATTTGCCAGAATTAAACTCGAGATATTACTTAAAAGAATGTAAAAATGCGAAGATAGATTATTCTGCGTTTTGACTAACGCAGTACCGATTGCAGCTGTTTTCTTTGTTTTGTAAAACTGGTGAGAATGGTCCATTTAAAGAAGTCGGCCGATAACGCCAGCCAAAAAATATATTGGAAAAAACGACAAACTGGAATCAGTACTGCGTTAGTTAAAACGAAGAACAGGTAATATTACTATGTTGTTCGACAGCTGGTTAAATACAATGGGATTGGTGTTTACTTCAAGCTCGCAAACTTGATTTAAAGTATTTTTACCACCACACGCGCAATCAATTATATTTTAAGGGTTACATTACGGTCGAGTTGACCTGTGGCAAAAAGAAAATTGTATAGTTTAAACTTAGTTTTTATATGCACGCCTATAAATAAATTTCTTCTCCTTAATTCAAATAGCACATGCTTGTAATTTTTATAATTTAATAGCTGTTGACTAAACGAACGGGAAGGCTGAGTAATACTTTAAACCAGTTCATTAAATCAAATTTGTGAGCATGATATAAACACCAATCCCATTGTATATACCCAGTCGACGAACAACATACCAAAACTACATATATATATATATATATATATATAAATATATATATATATATATATATATTCTTATGGAATGCGAGCCTTAATAAAATTTATAGTACCCTTGCCATATGTAAGAAGAAAAAGAAATTTTATCAAATATTGTTTGCGATCAATTTTTTTTACATTTTGCACATAATAAGGGTATTATGAAGAAAGATAAAATCTATGTATAGGAGAATATTGAAGTAAATTATTGATGATCCACTAGTTTTATTTTTGTATTCAGGATCGAAAAGCTAAGAAATGTGTACATATAGAGCAATTCGTAATATCTCATTAGTCCTGTTTATTCTCAAAATTCATCAGAATAATGGTTATTGCTTTCTTCTCCCGATTTCTCTTATTACTTTCTGCTACACTTATATTGCAAATTAAGTTTCAGTTTCAACCACTCCCTTTGTTCTTCGTGAACAATTAGTTCTAATTTACAAAAACAGCTATTAATACTAACATTTTAATTATTATTTTTATAAGAAATAATAGTAATACTAATAATAATTCTGGTAATAATAATTATTATTATATTTATTATTTTTATTACTATCAATGCCATTATTATTATTATTATTATTATTATTATTATTATTATTATTATTATTATTATTATTATTATTATTATTATTATTATTATGGCTGTTTTCAGAGTTAATACCAATGCACCGCGTAATATCATAAACACTGTAGAATATAATTTGACTCTATTGTCCTATACGAAAATAGACACAACTGGGTGGTCCTTCGCATAAAGTTAGTGCATTTATGGAAAAAAAATCGAGGAAAATCATTGTTCTGAAACCCTTTTTTGTATCTTGGCTGCACACAAATACGCACTCACAGACAAATCAGCATATTCAATATCAAACACTCTCGGAATAAAATGCCACGTTTAAAAGAAACCATTTCTCAACGGAAAATTTCATTTATGTATTTTTATTGCTGTTAATATGCTCTCATATATATATATATATATATATATATATATATATATATATATAATTTATGTGGATAAACATTTCATTCTATGCATTTGGATGGATTATTTGCTGGAAATATAATTATAATCTGTATATTTTTATATTTCTAAGTTTAAGCAGAAGAAATGTTCAGCTTAAACCGTTTAATTCACCCCGAAATTATTCTAGAGTTGCGGCAAATTATTTAACACATAATTGAGGGACCACATAATTAAAGAAGCGGCGTTCGAGCTTCACGCTTCTCGTAAAAATGACATTGTACATTAAAATTTTTTATTAAAAGCTATGCCAAAATTTATTTCAAATCAATAGTTCTTTAGCGATATTTCGACGACATTAACTTTTATTGCTTATCAATACCATGCACAAGGTTGTACACAAGAGCAGAATATACCAATACGAGCACCTACTTAAGCCTAATAAATAATTTAACCGATTTCGTTCGACATCTGGAATCGTGTTATTTTGACTTTCGCCAGTATACATCTTAACTTTTATTTTAAATTGAAAGGATATGACTTCCACTTCAGTGTGACATCAAAAGATAGAGGGATTCGAATGCCGTAGATGTGCTTTGACGGGAAATCGTAAGTTATAAACAAGTCATGTTTCGCATGCCCTAATGATCCACCAGTAACAGATTATTAGATTAAACGAAAATCAGTTGCGTGGATGGTGATAAAAATTTCTATAATCAAGGTAGCGATCTTGGTATAAGTACCTGACCAATTAATTACTTACATATGTCAGTATAAACTAAGCACTGTATAGTGCAAAACAGTAGACCTGTTTCGTCCTTATTGGGAACTCGTCACGTACTGACCAGAATTTGCCGCGCAGATTCGAGCACTGTCCGCGGAAAATTATTTATAGTAAGTGATAAGTTCCCAATAAGGACGGTCCACTGGGTGAATTGTTTTTTTTACATTATACAATACTTAGTCTATACAGACGAATGTATGTATATAATGGGTCGGGTTTTTATATCACTATCTCAACCTTGATTAAATGTAATCTAGTGCTCTAATCACTGAGCCCCCTGCCGCTCAGTGGTTAGAGCATTAGATTCCGAAACAGACGTGCCTAGGTTATATCCCTGTCCGTGGCAAATTCAGGCCAGGACGTGATGAGGTCCCAATAAGGACAAATCCGATCTGGTGCTTATATCAAGATCGCAACCCTGATTATAGTAATTATTATCAGATTTACGAGCACCAACGAGTTATGGATTTTGTTGACTGTAGTTTCATATGATGATGATGACGACGACAACGTGGATGGTGATGTTGACAATGACGTTGGTGATGATTATGATGCTGATAGTGACGATTATGTTGAAGATGACAATGATATTAGCGATGACTATGTTAATAATGAAAAGGATGATGAAATTGATTTTGATGACGATAATGGCAATAGTGATAATGATGGCTATGATAATGAGGAGGATGATGTCGATGATAATGAAAATGATAATGTTGATGAAGATTATGAAGATGAAGAATATGATGATGCTGGCGATGATTTTAATGAAGATGATGATGATGACGATGATGATGATGAAAATGATGAGGTTGATGATGATGTTGATAAACATTATGCAGATGATGATGATTAAGATAATGATGACGCTGATGATGAAGATAATATCAAAATTCTTTACCAGTAATAAGTAGATCTTATATTACAGATGTGCTTACCTATAGGCATGCTGATATTCAAGGAATAACCATGAAAAGGGCACACTGAATCTTTAGCGTATGGATGGAATGGAAAGGAGAATACAGATAGTAAACAAGTAGGACAACTCATTGATTTCATATATCTAACTTTTCTTTTACATTGTAGTCAATATAGTCATCTCATCTTCTAACTCCTTTTAAATAATTAAATGAGCATTGGTTGCGCGGACGGTGCCAACAATTGCTAGAATCACGGTTGGGATTTTGATCTAAACACCTCACTCTTTATATATAGATATTTGTCAGTATAAACTAAGATGAATTTCCTTTAAACACTACAAAATTCTTAGCTTATACTGACAGACGTATGTACATAAAGGATCAGGTGTTTAGATCAATATCACAACCTTGATTATAGTAATTCTTTAGAATAACTATCTGAAAATGACAATGTAGATTTTACTGTCCGTGTTGTACCCCAACATGTTTGGTGATGAAATAAATAGATATGGGCTACAGGACTAGTTTAATTTGCCACCTTTCATTAAAATATACAGTGAATAAAATCGTCCAAATTTGAAACTGTTGATGTTCGGTATTAAATAAATAGATAAAGTATGATATATGTGTGTGATACAATGTCATAGGATGAGTGAGTATCTACGAGTTCTATAAATTCAAGCGATACTAATAAGGAGATCGCAGTGTGTTCTTGCCTTTATTTCATAACCACTTCTAATGTATGTTGAGTGTAATGTGTTAGCTCTAGTTGGTGAGTTTCCGATAAGAAAGGATTTAATACGTCAACGCCATCGAACATTTGATTGAAATTTTTCTAGATACGCCAATCGTAAAGAACTTCATCTTACAATAATAACTATCCTTTCGGTGGCGTTATGAGAGAGTAATTTTTTACGAAAAGTTGTGTAACTGACTTGAGCTTAAAAGTCATTCGTGGCTAAAAATGACTAGTTGGGCAAAATTGATGAGAAAATTTTCTAGAATTTCAATTGTTCTTCAACCAATAAAATATTAAGATAGGTGTGTTATGATCAACAGCTGTACTCATTCATTCCTGGTTTCAAAAATATCAAAAGCACATGCTTAATTAATAAATGTCACTTGCCTGGCGTGGAGGAAATATCAAACGTAGCACAGAAAAAGATATAATAGAATAGACGCATGCCTTTCTGCCTAACAATTACTCGTTAGTGGGAGATGCATCTATGCTGAACCCATATTAAATATTTTGTCAAACAATCTGAGCCAGTTGGATGCTTCAATTTGATATACATAAGTTTATTAAAACAATATCAGACTCAATGTATAATAAAGTTATTCACAGTTTTATTAAACGAACATTGGTTGCGCGGACAGTGATATCAATTATTATAATCAAGGTTGTGGTCGTGAAATAAGCACCTGACACATTAATTACTTACATATGTCAATATAAACTAAGAATTGTATAGTGTAGAAAAGGCAATTCATCCAAGTAGACCTGTTTCTTCCTTATTGGGAACTCATCACGTACTGGCCAGAATTTTCCTAAATATAATACTTATATATTATTTTCCGAGTCGGGTGATTCATTGATAGGAGTTGGCGATACCGTTAAAAAGCAGCAGAGTAATTTGAGCATAAATCTCCAATAGTTATGTGTATTTAAGAAGACTTAGAATTGATAGCTTAAAATTTATTCAGTAATGCGCCCTTAAAGCTAGCTCACTAGATTTTCATATGTACCAAACCTGAAAAGAGAACCATAGTCCAAAATTCGCACAAGTTGAGAATTACAGCCATTCTGAACACTTGCCAATCCAGCAAAGCTTTATACTCTGGTTTCTATTTACAAAAGTTATCATATTTTGCAGTTGTCATGATATGAAACATATTGTACTTACTTATTCTTTGTCTCACGGAGCTAACACTTATGAATTTATGTATTTGATTTGGCATACCATTTAGCAAGTAAGTTAAAGAAGGACCAGAAAGATTAGACAACTACAGCATAAACACAAAATGTGGTCATATATACGCAAGACTTTCGTACTTACTGGTGACTCATGAAAAAAGAGCTAGCACTTCGCGCCTAACCAACTATTTATTTGGTCAAGTAGTGTTGACAAATTGAATGGCGCACTAGATAAACGGTTGCACACATTCAGTTTCACGTATTCAGCGAATTAACAGGTAGATTAGCCAGAAAATGGTAATGTTTAATATAAATTAAGACAGATGCTTAAGAAAGACCTTTAAATTTTCGTATGCCTCTGTTAATGTCACTCCTGTGTTAATAACTATAAATATAGATATTTTCATATTTATCCTAAATATCTAAGCGTTATTTCGTATTTTTTAAAGTGTAAATATTAATAAATTGATATTTTTTATACCATTATTCTCTCTCTATATATCCTTTTCCTTGATCATTTAAATCTACAAGATATAAAGCAGCATCCCTTTTTAGTAATATCATTATTAATATATTAACTCTCCGTATTTTTTTCTGGATAGGAACTTGGTTATTTACACATATTAATACTATATTCTTTTTAAAATATTCCATTAAAGCATTGCGTATGTTGTGTCTAACTATATTCGTTGTTGTTAAAACAATGGCGACAAGGGAATTGATTAATTATCTGGCCCTTGTTTTACAGAACAAAGTTTTCTCCGTCAAATTCGCTTATGGCTTACCTACATGGCATTGTTCAATTGCTTTTCAGTCCGGTCATTGAGAACAAAGAAATAAGTTTGCCTTTTACTGCCTTGAAGTGAATTAATTAATTACTTTTGCCATACTGCGTTTAATTTTGCCATTACTTCTTACATTTAATGTCTGAGAAGGCGCCTAATACACAATTTCAGACCTCGGCCGGTAACCACTCTTGGAAGGTTTGTGTTTTGAACCAATCAAGAAACAAAAGCCATAGTTTGTTGTGCGTCATGACAGCTTCGTGAAGATTAACGCCAAAGAGCAAAAGATTTTAATTGATAAGAACCTCGGTTTTTCTTTCATATCTGATTGTGCAAACATCAGAGTGGCAAACAATACATTTCAATTTGAACAAATTTATTGCGTGCACACAGGATTTTTTAGCCTAGTTCTACAAGAAGGCCCTGTTTAGAACTAATTGGAGATAAGCGATTTGCTCGTGCTCTGGGAATAACTAATGGTATACTCTAGCACAATAATTCAAGATCGTGATCTTAATATAATCATGAGTCCCATTATATATATTATTTTCAGAATAAATTAAACATTTTGTAATGTAGCAAAGGAAATTAGTCCAGTAGATAGGATTCGTCCTAATAGGGAACTAATACATTTAATTCAGAATTTGCCACAGTTATTACTCAAACGATGACACCTCAATTTCGTAGTCTGTGACTCAAACGACTTTAATGGCATTACCAGGGTGGCCACTATGAACTCTAAATCGAAAGCGATACTAAATAGATTTCAAATGAATGGAAAACTAACCAAATATATAAATTGGTATATAACAGAAAATTGCATCTAGTCCGCGGCATGGGGTGGAGAAGAGGAAGATTGTTAGACTCCGTTGAACATATGCCCCGGTGGAAGACTTGATAGCGGAAATTTCTGAAAATATTTTATTAGTGTCTAACAAAGCCAAACCGATCTCCTTGATGAATTACCTTTTCTCTCCTTTGTTATTTTTAGTTTAGACTGATTATATATATATATATATATATATATATATATATATATATATATATATATATATATATACATATGTGTGTGTGTAGCCAGCATAAACAAATAAATGTGTTGTGTAGCCATCTAGCAAAGAATATTCATCAAATAGACCGGTTTAGATCTTACTGCGAACTCGTCAAGTACTTGATAGTATTTTCCTCGACTGGGGCTCGAACCGGAGCATATTTGCATCAGAAACTAGCAACATTCTAATGTGTCAACCGGGCCATATCCTACATACTATTCTCATCTATGTACCAACTTAAGTAGAAAGAAATTTAATTGTATGTGCATGTTTGTAAATATGTGAGACAAGAAACTAATATAAATGAGTATTTCATTATGTTGTTTGTTTGCTCCATTTTAAATGGGTACCCACGATACTTCCAACTTGTTGGCGAAAAACATTGAATAATTGAGAATTTTGTCTTTTGTGCTTCTTCGCACTCTTAGAAGGATTGAACTTTGATTGACACATTTATGACTGTGATAACTAGTTAACTGGACAATAGTCTGAAGTCAGTCATTTTTTGCTAGCCTTCATTTGGAACCCACACAGCATTCAATTAAGAAAATGGTCTTGATGTTTATGCGATTTTTGTATCACTTACGTGCTGAAATCTCTGCTGCGTAGTAGGGAAATTTTAAGTATCGCAGGGGCAAAGTTTAGAAGCCATATTTGCTAAAAGCTATTGTGGCTGAATGTAACAAGTAGGACTAAGTAATATCGCGGAAAAATTTAAAAAAATATCGGTTAACTTTCTTTAAATCAAGTTTGTGAAAACAAGATAAACAAAATCGTAACCACGAAATCAATTCTTCTGTAATCGTTTACTTGTATGAATAATTCGAATGGTTGTTTGGTCGCGACATGTTTGGTCACTCGTTGAAATTCGTCTTAGTGGAGATATTGGTCCGCAGTCAGTTTGAATGATTATCTTTTATTTTAATAATTATTCATTCATTCAGACTATAAACTATCATAAACAACTATCTATTTACCAATAGGATAAATCCTTGTAGATAATTTTCCTCCGTTGCATAATCCAATTCTTAGCTCTATCACTAGTCATTTTTAATACTCATTACTAAACCGTTGGCAATGTTGCAGAAATCATGCATCGCTGATTTGCGTTATAGTGTTAGTATTGCAAATATATGCTTCGTTAAGAATTGCGTTTCATTTGAAAAATTTTGTTCGCCCAGTGAAACCCAACTCCAAAAGCATTTATACCGAATATTCATTAAGAAGTCCAATAGAGGATTCTTACAGTAGTTTTTATTTGAAATTTGATTGCAGAGTGCCAGCTTCATATTTTCCAATGCCGCGTTTTGTGTACGTGTGTTTTAGCTTTGCACTAACAGTTTCACAAAGATCCGATTGATCACAATTTTCATTTCCTTTTTGTCTTCGATCGGGCTGGGTTTGTATTCGTCCCTTTCTTCCGAAGGCTTCAACATCATTCATACTAGCCAAGGGAAATGCGGTTCTATCCCACCTTTGTTTACTGGCGCCGTTTCGGTGCGTAATTTCCAGCACCATACTCGGGCAACTATGCACAGCACAATACTCACAATAGCAGATTTAAGCTAGATTTAGTTGGCGAGTGAGGGTTTTCATGCGCGCTAGACATATGCATATATTGAGTTTAGTTACTGAGACAAATTCTATGCTTAAAACAATTGGTGAGTAAACATCTAAACCAAAACCTAGGATAAATTGAGCTACATGCTGACAGCAGATCAATATTACAAATGAAAAGTTTTCGGAAGCTCTATTTCACAATTTTTAAATATTATTTTTGGCTTTTAAAGTAAATCCAAACAATTAGACAAATATGCAATTATGTATTAGGTGTTGCGAATCTAGTAACAAATTAGTTCAATTGTGACCAGAAGGATAAACCGTCCTATTATTCCACATTCTTCTGACCAAATACATAGTGGTTAAAGGGCGCAATACCGGCTCCTACTGGTGAGTCGCCAGTAAGCACGAAACGAATGTGCATGAGATTACACTTTCCGTTCATGCTGCCTTTGGTTTATCCTTCTGGTCACAACTGAACTAATTTGTTACTAGGTTCGCAACACCTAATACATACTTGCATATATATTAGTTCTTCGCAACAAACAGTATTTAACTGTAATATATTGAATTGAATGATGTCATGCTTACCGCGAAATGTGATAACTGATATCGATGAAGGCCAGAGTGTATGGTTTAACTGGAGTAACAGGTGTTCGGAAATTGTTGTAATTCTCAATTTGGGTGAACTTTAGCATAAATTGATATCCATCAGGTTGGTATCATGTACCGACTCGGAAACCATAGTGTTAGTATCCGGTACTCTTCGAGTTCAAAAATGTTGGTATCGGTTACTAACACAATAGCCATAGTGTTAGTATCCTTTACAGACTCGCTATATATATTATATAGTGTGAGTTAGCGTTGAAGTCGCATTGTCGTAGACTTTAGATGATGTTAGCTTCACTATTACAGGTTTACACATTCGTCTAGGAGATTGTACCGTCCTATTATTCCACATTCTTCGACCAAATATATAGTGGTTAAAAGGGCGTAATACCGGCTCCTACTGATGAGTCGCCAGTAAGCACGAAACGAATGTGCATGAGATTACATCTTCTCGTACTGTCCAGAACGCCAAACTTGATTTTAAATAATTTTTATAATCGTCCATGCAACTAAGTATTTTTTTAATTTTATGTATGTAGCAAACTCATGTAGAGCACAAATCCGCTGGTATAGCTTTTGAGCTATGTAGTTCCTGAAATCAATGGACATGTGATCGATTTCCGCCTGCCAAGGTTTTGGCTAATATCGTAGCTTTGCAAATTTTTTCACGAACCGATGTCTAGTAAATGGATTTATACCTTATATTATGCAAAATTAATACCATATAATATATATATATATATAAATATATATATATATATATATATATATATATATATATATCATTCATTGTACCCACTTCCCTGTGTGCAAAAACAAAAATAAATTGTATCAGATATAAGAAAATTTTCTTTCTCATGGTCTTCTCAAATATCTACTCATGAACATATCTTTATATATAAATTGGAAAGCAAAACAAGATAGAAATATGTGAACATAAGAGAGTGTGAAAAATAGAAACCAATCAAATTGCGTGCGTCACATCCAGTTCAAGCTCAATGCTTGTACGTGCTTCTTCTGCTTACATAAATCCGGCTGCAATTTGTTTATCCATAAGGCTTCGTATGTGGCTAGCTCCCTTTTGTTTTTGCATTTAGTAATTACTTTGAATGCTACGTCTGGAGAACATACGTGCGATGTTTCGATGATGTGTTGCGCAATAGCAGACGTGTATTCACCATTTGATTTAAAACAGGCGTTTAAGTTGCAATGTTCTCTCATTCGAGTAATTAACCGTCTGGTCGATCGGCCTACGTAAGTTGATCGACAACTTGCGCATGTATATTGGTAAATAATATTTGATATCGACATTAACGGCTGTTTCTCTTTGATTGCTGGTAAAGGCAAGTGTGTTACCCTAAATAACACTCGTAGTTTGGCTGCATTAAATGTGCGTGTTAATGCTGCTTCAACTTTCTTTTGTGCCATTCGGGAAACTGCATCCCCCTTAAATGGGATGTTTAGGTAGACTGTTTTCTTTTCTGGCCCATAATACGTCTGTTTCTGTTTAATTCCCCTTTTAATAATTGATTCAATTAATTGTCTGGGATAGCCATTAGACATTAAATCGTTAATTGCTTTATTATATTCATTTTCTTTAGAATCTTGACTAACCAACCTGTCAATTCTTGAAAAGCAACCACGAACTGTTGATAATTTATATTGAAATGGCACAAAACTGCTGT
Organism: Eudiplozoon nipponicum; assembly: GCA_029291075.1. Lineage (NCBI taxonomy): Eukaryota > Metazoa > Platyhelminthes > Monogenea > Mazocraeidea > Diplozoidae > Eudiplozoon > Eudiplozoon nipponicum. The sequence goes on along the minus strand of JAQBSW010001314.1, from coordinate 59,842 downwards.
AATGCAAATACTGTGCAGACCATGTTGGTTTATGGTAAATTGTTCTGTTTAATTTACCATTAGTTTCTTTCTTTAATAGTACATCTAGGAAAGGCAGACAGTCATCTTTCTCGTGCTCTGACGTGAAGCCGATATTCTTATGTGCTTTGTTGAAACTTTGAAGCAATGTTCGTGATTGCGACCTGTTCTTAAGTACAAGAAATATATCATCCACGTACCGTATATATTGAGCACATTTACTTATGTCACTCTTTAATGATGTATTTTCTAGGTGCCCTAGAAAAATCTCAGCCAACACTGGAGATAAGGGGCTTCCCATTGCGACACCATCAGTCTGTTTGTAGATGCTTCCATTAAAACGAAATCGTACGTCTTTCGTGCATAATAAGATAAGCTTGCGTAGAGTGTGACCTGGCACCGGCGATGGTAATATATCGTGTTCTACCGCTTTGACTATAATGTCAATGGTTTCATCAATTGGAACATTTGTAAACAAAGACGTAACATCAAAAGATACCATAATCTTGTTTTTAACATTTATATCTTGAATTTTGTTTACAAACTCAAACGAATCGGCAACCGAATGATTACCTAGTAGTTTACGTAATGGTTCAAGTAAACGAACTAGCCATTTAGCTAGTGCATGAAACGGAGAATTTACCATTGATAAAATTGGCCTCATGGGACAACCTCTTTTGTGTGTTTTTGGTAATCCGTACATTATTGGTGTAGATGATCCAACTGGCTTGAGCTTCTGTGCAGTGGCCTCATCAATAAAACCGGCATTAATATCAATAAATAAGTCTTAATACAAGATTTGACCCCATAAAAACTATTGATTTAGACTAAATACGACTTAGTTTAATATATACTATACATTTTGGTGTTTTTTGTGGTAGCCAACATAAAACAAATGGCAGAAATAAAACGAACCATCTAAACCAAAACCCTAGGATAAATTGAGCTACATGCTGACAGCAGATCAATATTACAAATGAAAAGTTTTCGGAAGCTCTATTTCACAATTTTTAAATATTATTTTTGGCTTTTAAAGTAAATCCAAACAATTAGACAAATATGCAATTATGTATTAGGTGTTGCGAATCTAGTAACAAATTAGTTCAATTGTGACCAGAAGGATAAACCAAAGGCAGCATGAACGGAAAGTGTAATTGCATGCACATTCGTTTCGTGCTTACTGGCGACTCATCAGTAGGAGCCGGTATTACGCTCTTTAACCACTATATATTTGGGTGAAGAATGTGGGATAATAGGACGGTACAATCTCCTAGATGAATGTGTAAACCTGTAATAGTGAAGCTAACATCATATAAAGTCTTCGACAATGCGACTTCAACGCTAACTCACCATCATCAATTAGACAAATAGTTATATACTGTTTGTTGCGGAGAGCTAATATTTATGATATTGTGTATTAGGTGTTGCGCATCTAGTAACAAATTATTTCAAATAGGACACAAAGGAAAAACCAAAATCAGTATTAAAGAATGGTGTAATCTCATGTACACATGAGTTTAGTGCTCAGTTGAGTCTTATCAGAAATAACCGGTAATCCGCCACACACAATATATTTGGTCAAGAAATGTTGGATGATTAGGCGGTGCAATCTTCTATACGAATGTGTTTTCAAGCATTACTAAAATTAAATTCATATACAGTCTTCGACAATGTGACTTCAAAGCCAAATCAATATATATATATCTATATATAATATATCCCGAGCTAGTAAAGTATACCAAATCCATGGCTGGCGAGTCTGTAAATGGCACCAACACAATGAATTTCGAGGTATGACAAATTTCTTCTGGAATACAGTTTCCTCATTATTTTACTCTCTTACTTGATTATTCTTTATCACTATGTCAGTTTGCCGTCGTACTCTGATGTTGATCATGGAAGATCAAAAAGCGTCATAACGTATGACTGATGGTTATTTTGCAACACTGTTCGACGACTGGTTAAATACAATGAGATAGGTGTTTACTTGAAGCTCGGAAACTTGATTTAAAGAACTGTTACCACCAGCCGCGCAATCAAAGATTTTTTAATTGAATAACCTATATAAATGTGGCGAAAGTTACAAAATGCTATCTTTCGTGACTGTAAAGAAATTTTGCAGCCGATATTTCCAGTCAAGTTTAATATTTGCGAGATTATTCTAGATAAGAGCTCTATATATATTTTCGCTTTTCTTGTATATTCACTGCAGTTCGATCCTCACTAGTAAGTTTGCCATCGTAATCTGATGATGATCATGGAAGGTCGAAATGCATCAGTAAATATGACTGACGGTAGTTTTGCTTTATTGTTCGACGACTGCTTAAATACAATTGAAGGTGTGTTAACTTCAAGCTCGCAAACTTGATAAAAGAATTGTTATCGACACCCGCGTAAACAACGCTAGTTAAATAGAACAGTGGTTGTTTGAAAATTAGAAATTCATCTTGATAATATATAGATATTGTTCTTTAAGATCACTGTAGTTTCACTCAAATAAAATTACGTTTGCGTATAATTGTTATCGACACCCGCGTAATCAACGCTAGTTTAATAGAACAGTGGTTGTTTGAAAATTAGAAATTCATCTTGATAATATAAATATTGTTCTTTAAGATCACTGTAGTTTCACTCAAATAAAATTACGTTTGCGTATAATTGTTATCGACACCCGCGTAATCAACGCTAGTTCAATAGAACAGTGGTTGTTTGAAGATTAGAAATTCATCTTGATAATATATAGATATTGTTCTTTAAGATCACTGTAGTTTCACTCAAATAAAATTACGTTTTCGTATAATTGTTATCGACACCCGCGTAATCAACGCTAGTTTAATAGAACAGTGGTTGTTTGAAGATTAGAAATTCATCTTGATAATATATAGATATTGTTCTTTAAGATCACTGTAGTTTCACTCAAATAAAATTATGTTTGCGTATAATTGTTATCGACACCCGCGTAATCAACGCTAGTTTAATAGAACAGTGGTTGTTTGAAGATTATAAATTCATCTTGATAATATATAGATATTGTTCTTTAAGATCACTGTAGTTTCACTCAAATAAAATTACGTTTGCGTATAATTGTTATCGACACCCGCGTAATCAACGCTAGTTTAATAGAACAGTGGTTGTTTGAAAATTAGAAATTCATCTTGATAATATATAGATATTATTCTTTAAGATCACTGTAGTTTCACTCAAATAAAATTACGTTTGCGTATAATTGTTATCGACACCCACGTAATCAACGCTAGTTTAATAGAACAGTGGTTGTTTGAAAATTAGAAATTCATCTTGATAATATAAATATAGTTCTTTAAGATCACTGTAGTTTCACTCAAATAAAATTACGTTTGCGTATAATTAAATTTAACCAAAAAAAATTATTCACTGTTATAGACATATACACACGCAAGACTACATTATCTGATGTACTGTCGGTTTTAGTTATGGGATCTAGCTATAAGTTAATATGAAGTCTTTTAAACTAAATGGGTACTTATTACATTACTTGTCGACAATTCTTGTGATAAGTTGGCCACTTTAAGAAGACTCTCGAATATCCGTAAAAAAGATTAACAGGAATACAGCATATTTTATGGTCACCAACAATCCGGTTATTACAGTTAAATACTGTTATTGCGAAAAACTAATATATATACCAGTATGTATTAGGTGTTGCGATTAGTGTTAGCACAAATGTGATCAACTTAATAAAACACTAATGAAGTTTATAAAAGCATGAAATGCCCGTGTTTGCTGGTTCAGCTAATTCTATGAAACAAATAGCCACGGCATTAATTCCTGCTCACAGTAATACTGGCTAATACTGAGGAGTTGTAGAAAGTGAACGAAGTCTAGATTAATAGATATATTGTACCGGAAAGCTTATGCAAGTTTTGTGACAAATCAATAATAAACAAATTAAGATATATGCATTAAATGAAATATAATGGCATAATTTGATTTAAAACAAATATTAATGTCTAGACTAATCATAGCATAAGATAGCAGACACAATGCATCGACTAGTCTAGTTTAGCCTTTTTTGGGTTTCTTACCAATAGCCAAAATTTCTGCGACATAGGCGCGAACGCGCAATGAATTGTCTCAGAAGCGTCAAAATCATCAGCAGCAACACGGGAGCTACAAACAGAAATAAATTTCAAATTCTACACAGTCTGAAGTTAATGACCGGTTCCTATTTCATGCATTTCTCATTGGCATTTCTTTCGCACTGGAATAATAATGATTTATAACTGATCTGTTATTATAAGCCATAAATCAGACCAACCGAAGAATTAATATTGCTCTACAGTATTATGGCAGAATTTGATCATATGTAGTATTGGTGCTGACTAGGCTTATTTTTATGAATCTGAAATTAATTATAAAGAATTCGATTAGTAGCGGAAAAAATTCGAGTTAATTCTTTTTAAAATGCCAATAAGAGTAAAACTGATCTTGGATATCAATTTCAATTGACGTTTGATAATGTACAATTCTTGAAAGCACGCGAGGATTTCACAATAATTAAGAAACCTTTCTACTGGGTGATTAGCCTAGTCTACACTATAAGATTTTTCGGTTGATTCAGGTAGACATGCATAAGAATTAAACGAAAAATGGTAACGCGCGCAGTGGTAGCAATTACTTTTAATCAAGGTTTCGATCGTGATATAAACACCCGACCCATTATTTCCATACATTCATCAGTATAAACTAAAAATTGTATAATTTAGAAAAGGCAATGCATCCAGTGGACCGGTTTCGTCCATATTAGAAAGTCATCATGTATTGTTAATAATTTGCCGCGTACATGGCTCGAACCTGCGCGGCAAATTCTACTCAGTATGTGATGAGTTTACAATAAGAACGAAACCAGTCGTCGAACAACATAACAAAACTACCGCCAGCCGCAACGCACTTAAATACAATGGGATTGGTGTTTACTTCAAGCTCGCAAACTTGATTTAAGAATTGTTACCACCATTGTTAAATTGTATTGCCTATATATGTATATGTGGCGAAAGCTACAATTAGCTAATGTGCGTGACTGCGTAGAAATTGTGCAGCCGACATTTCCATTCAAGTTCAATGTATGCAAGACTACTAGAGGTGAGAGCCGTATATCTAAATTTGATCTCCATATATATTCAATGCGGTTTGATCCTCGATAGTCAGTTTGCCGTGGTACTTTGATGATGATCATGGAAGGTCGAAACGCGTCAGTGCGTTGCGGCTGGCGGTAGTTTTGTTATGTTGTTCGTCGACTGGTTAAATACAATGGGATTGGTGTTTACTTCAAGCTCGCAAACTTGATTTAAAGAATTGTCACCACCACCCGCGCAATCAATTATTGTTAAACATAGCAAAACTACCGTCAGTCGCACGCACTGACGCGTTTCGACCTTCCATGATCATCATCAGAGTACGACGGCAAACTGACTATCGAGGATCAAACCGCATTGAATATATATGGAAATCAAATTTAGATATGCGGCTCTCACCTCTAGCAGTCTCGCATACACTAAACTTGACTAGAAATGTCGGCTGCACAATTTCTATGCAGTCACGACCATTATGTTTTTCGACGACTCGTTAAATTCAATGGGATTGGTGTTTACCTCAAGCTCGCAAACTTAATTTAAAGAATAGGCTAATATTTTCTTGTTTTGCTTCCACTGTTTATTTGGTGAATGTAATTTGGCCAAGTGTATGTGCACATAAAATATTTGACTGCCAACTAGTGGTATCGGTTTTACTTAAAAATTTCAGCCAAAATGTTATCCTTTCCTGAGAAAGCATGAAACTTTACCCATTTCTATATGTTCATGTGAAGTGTGCGGAAATTGTGTGTGTGTGTGTGTGTGTGTCAATGTGTAAAACTTGATATGAATGACACAATATACATTAATTTGCCTTATTCTATTGTTTCTGGACTGTGATGCACAAAAACTGAGGGTCTAAATAGGAGATCTCATAAGCTTGCCTGTGACTGTATTAAAGCAAATTACTGAAATTAAAACCAACTAAATTAAATTCCAATACCTTCTTTACGGTGTACACGACGTGTGTACAAATAAACTCAGACCGAAACGATTTTTTAAACATTCCTTGCACTTCTACACAGTGTAAGTAAACTTTTGCAGTTACACGGTGAATAAAACATCACACAGACACATTCACAAAATAATGCACTTTACTGTGTGAAAGAAATGAGATTTGACAAGATGAGATCTAAATTTTATTGCTGTAATGAATTTGTCAGCAAATTTTTAAAAAATTGCATGATAAATTAAGAGAGAAAAGTAATAGAGTTTGACAATGGGAAACTTCCCAACGTTAAGAGCTGTGCCGTTCTGGACGAACCTTTATTTTACCTATTTCAATGGTTCTGTGAATATCAGTTATAATTTATCCTTAAAAATAGGCTACCTGTATGTGTATATAAATGTTAAAAAAATCATTTTTTAAACGCAACAGCGCATGGGAGCAAATTAGAAAATCCTCTCATTAACCAGTATGTTGTCATAAATTGCGGAAATCTTTCATAGCCGCAAAAACCAGAAATTTATTTTCAACATACGTAATCAGATACCTTGGTCTAGCTACACATATTCAAGGCACAGCAGTTCACATCTTCGATGCATCTCTATAATGATTTTAAAAGAGAAACTGTGCTACCATGAGAAAGGTGATTTAGGTATTATGCAGGCTGAGACATCAAAATATTTCATTGGGTGGTCCTTGAAATTTTATGCAAGTTGTTCCATAATATAAGATAAAATAACTTGGTATGTTACCGATATATATATATATATATATATATATTACAAGAATGTCAAGCACCTTTAAGATAATCCAAATTAAGTTAAGATAGACGCGGTTATATATTTAATGTTGCATACCTACTAACAGTTTGGTCCAAATAGGACCAGAATCATACACCAAAGTCAGCGTTTTCAAAATGTATAATCACATGTGCACATGCGTTTCATGCTTAATCGCGGATCTTCATTTGCGTGCGAACTATTCACCATACCCACTATATATATATATATATATATATATATATATATATATATATATATATAAAGAATGTCAAACACCTTTAAGATAACACTCTTAGGTCGGTAAAATCTATAGCCTATTGCAAACAGGATGGGATTAGGTAAACTGGGGTATTTGAGGATTACTGCTATATTGAAATCAAAATTTTGTTGATCTTTCTATGTGTCCGGAACAGCAATTAAAACAAATATAGACATCATGGATGGGCGTGTATGTCAATCCATTAGGTTTGCTTATAGTTATTCGATAAATGTCACTTTAGTAGAATACACATATGTGTTAATAGGTGGTTGTGTGCGCGGAGGTGGGCACGGATAAGTTTTTGTACACATTTGAGTACTAGAGACTAGGTATGAAGACCGGATATTAGGAAGACAATTAAATAAAAATACTTTTGGAATTAAAATAAATATAAATATATCTGCCTTGAATGAGGATACCACATTTGCCACAAGTTGTGTTTTATTCCTGTGCATATTGTATCAACCCTGAAGATGAGACTGGAAATAAGGTCTCGAAAATTTGGAAAAAGGAAAGCGCAAAACCTTGGTCCAACGTCATTTTCAGACAATCAGGTGACGGAAAGCTTAAAAACGAAGGGACAAGTGAGAACCCAAAATTGCAATGTATTCATGAGTTCCTCTATATGACACAACAGTCACTTGATCGAAATGTATAAACGTTCCATGAATATGATATTGCATTCGATTGGACACAAATCATCTAATGAATAAATAGTGGTCTATTACATAGCCAAATCTGTCTGTCATTTGGACCAAAATCTGCAATTATTGAATCGTACAAACAACATATTGAATAAGATGCAATAGCACAAGCGGCATCACTAAAACCAGCATAAAAAACCTGAATATGGATAACCAGTTGAAAATAAACTTTCAATGATTGCGCGGGTGGTCGTAAGAACTCTTCAAATCAAGTTTGAGAGCTTGAAGTAAACACAAATTCCATTGCATTAAACCAGTCGTCTTGCAACATAGCGACTGGCAGTAGTTTTGCTACGTTGTACGATGCAATGGTTTAATGCAATGGGATTGGTGATTACTTTATGCTCTAAAATTTGATTTAATGAACCAGTAGAACGATGAATACTACAGTCTACACATCCATTGGTCTCGCAATCGGAGCACAGAGTAACTAATGTGAATGTACCAGAACCAACAATATACGTAGCGCAATCTTTGGGAAAATGAGGGCCTGGTTATATCACGGTCCACTTTTATTATAGAAATCAGACTTAATAAATTACTTAATATTCTACTGGCAGACATATCTATCCGCTGTACGACCGAATGAAATAGGCCTCTACGTTCAACAAATTCGTGCCCATCGAAATTATAATGAAGGCCCTTTGTTTCTTATCGCAAAGCGACTGTCAGTTTCACGTACAAATGGGCTTCGATGTACATGTACACCTAATATATCACGAAGGAAAATGCACATCAGTTATTAAAAGGCCGCAATGATTTTGTATTATCTTTTTAAAGGATGATTTTTAGCTTTTTTCGGCGGCAAGCCGTGAGGCCCAAAACGATCAAAATACTCGTATTAGGATGGCGGTGACGCGCAGACAATCACGAGCAACGTAAGCTGCGTGTATAAAATGCCATGCTTTATATAGACATCTCACTTTATCCTCATTTGTCAAGTTGCTATCGAGCTCTGACAATGACAGTGGATGTCTGAAGTGCGTCCGTACATTTGATTATTGGTAGTTTGCTATGTTGTGCGGAAGGCGGTCTGTTTGTAATTAATATTTGGAAAGAGACTATTAGGCCCCACAATTTAACAGATAAGTATACAGATAAAACGCGGGTTTAAGTAAAGATGTGTGCGTCTCGCCCCGATTAGCAATAATGGGACTGATACAGAACGTTTCAGATTAGTTTCAGGGGGTTTAAAGCTCTTACCTTTCCAATTTCGGCTAGAGAATGTTATTTCAGAAAAAGGATATTAAAGAATGGAACATAATATTATATTATTTATTTTCACAAATTATTGACACCGTTATGCAAATAACTAATTTTGGACTCTTCTATTGGTTCAAATATTGGTGGCTATCGTCTAATTATCAATGAAAATTCCAGTTCCTCAAATGCAGGCGTTAAGTGCCCAAATTTATAGAATCGGTAGAAGTATTTAATTTATCTATTTTTATTATCAGCATTAGCTTTAGAAGAAATTATGAGGTTATTGTAGTTTTAGAAAATGTTATGCATACAAAAACGGCAATTCGAAATTTTTAACAGTATGGACACCCAATCAGTTTAAGTCTGCGAGCAATAAACTTAGCCATTTATTTATTTCAGTTGACAAACACACTACCTACCACACCGAGCTGAGGATAAAGCAGAGATACACTTCCTGGCTGGAGTGGCCTTCACGAGTAGCTTTTGTTTTTCAGATTTATTATTGTGTACGATAAGGAAATTCCGAGGTGAAAAATAATAAAAAGTTTAGCAGTCGACTGTTTTTTTTAAAGATTCATGTGTGAATGCTCAACCAGCTGGCTACGGGAGAACTAACGAATAACCAGTCCAATTGCAAAAGTCGAGACTAGGCAAATATCTACTTGCAGCATATTTCGCAAAATGTAGTGACTAGAAGAATTAATATTGAAAAAATCAGTTGACGAAATAGACGATTGCGAGAAAGATACAGACAGATAGGCATAGCCACAAACAGATGAAAGCTGAGACAAATATTTCTGAGAGAAATGTTATTAATGGTGTAGAAGAGGCGGACGAAAGTAGATATAAGCAGAAAAAGGTAAATATGATATATTTATAATCGAAAAAAAACTAATAAATATAAAAAAACCAAAACTGTATACAGGTCGACTGTACAAAATCCAGGCAGCCATGTTAATAGGGAGGTAGACATATTGAAAGGCTGACGGGCGGATGAGCACATGAGTAATTAAATACATAAGTAGAGCAAAAGGCTGACAAAACGACTGATAGCAAACAGGTAAGATATACTGAGAGAAAGCTAACTGGCAAGGGTGCTGTTAAGTAAACGATCTTATTAAAAAGCTGCAGACCATAAGGCAGGTGGTTAATCAGGAATGAATGCAGGCAGCCAAGACTGAATTTTGAGGATAAGCGAGGCAAGCGCATAGGTAGTCAAGAGGGAAATCGGATAAAAAGAACGAGTCAGCAGACAATCAGGCAGTCAGAAAAGATAGCCGGGAGAACAGCCGACAGACCCGCTGGCAAGAAAGTTAGCACATGTGCTGACATTTTTGAAGGCCAATAGGCTGCTTATTAGTAATCTAACTGAAAATGAAATAGGCCCTCCGGCCCACCGGCAAGCAAACAGGTATGCAGGTAGTTAGATAGAAAAGCCCCATAAGCCTAAAAACTGAGACACTGGTGTATGGGACCTATTAGCAACGGCTGCGTACATTTAATTATAAATTAAGTAAACAACCTTTCGACGACTGGTTAAATACAACAGGATTGGTGTTTACTTCAAGCTCGCAAACTTGATTTGAAGAATTGTGACCAACACACGCGCAAACAATTATTGTTGAATTGTATAGCCTATATATGTATATTTGGCGAAAACTGCAAGCAGTTAATGTTCGTAATTGCATAGAAATTGTGCAGCCGACATTTCCAGTCAAATTCAATATATACAAAACTGCTAGAGGTGAGAGCCGCACATCTAACATTGATTTCCATATATATGCAATGCGGTTTGATCAACGCTAGTCAGTTTGCCGTCGTACTCTGATGATGATCATGGAAAGTCGAAACGCGTCAGTGCGTGCGACTGGCGGTAGTTTTGCTATGTTGTTCGACGACTGGTTAAATACAATGGAATTGATGTTTACTTCAAGGTCGCAAACTTGATATAAATAACCATAGTTAAGAACTGAATAATTACAAACATTTTGCTTTTATATTTATTGGAGCGGACATCATACAAGGAAAAAAGATGGATACTATTTTCTCACATATGTTTTTGACTTGTAGATGTATTCTTGTCGCAATTTTGGCCCTCACTCTCAAATTCATTATGGACCTGTTAAATACGATTTATAGATGTTGTACAGAAATGTAGAAGAATAATTGACCCACAAACCTTCACTTAAGTTAATCGGAGAATATATATACCTGTCACTTTGATGCACATTCCTGGAAGAATAACCACACAGTTAAAAATATCTATGTGAATGCAGAGCTTCAGTGGCGATAAATATGAGTTTAAAAATCTTAAGCTAATTCACCTGGGTTTAAATTCTAGCCATGATATTGGTAACTAAATAAGACAGAAAACGTGCAAGTAGATAATTTTCACTTACAATTTAATATAATTTCATTTTATGCCGACAACACGTTTAGAGAAATAACTTTCCGATATAGTTGATTCCATAATCCCTTTCGATGTCAATAATGATAGAACAGATTTCGCTAGTTGCAATGTTAGCTCGAAAGAGATACCAACGAGAATCAATCAGATGTAAAAGCTGACAAAATTACGTAATCTGTTATAATAGCGAATAATGCTAGCAATACTCATCTTCGAGGGCTTCGTGAGTGGGCTACATGACTCTGAACCAAATGCTACCTTGTTCAAATTCAGGTTACGGAAATTATTTCTTCCTCTGGTAAGTGCACATTAAGTATGAAATCAGTCTAATTTATTGATTTTATTCGCAACTATATGCAATGTTTAGTTTTTACAAAAAAAACTTCTTTCCAATCAAATACCGTCATTACATTTTAATTCGGTATCAATTGCCCAAATCGAAAGTTTTTTGTTCCAACATGGCAAATCGGGTGTGGCTAGAGGGAAATTTCCACCAAAAGTGACATTTATTAAGATACACCTAATGAAATGTCCGTCCAAACAGAACTAATTTGCTTTAATAACGAAAACTGCATGCATTTCACGATTTCCGTGATGTAGTGAACCGGCTGTCTGCCTCAGAAACAAATGTTCGCGTGCTCAATTCCACGCTGCGTCAATTCTTACCATTACTGAAAAGTGCCCGCTAAGGACGCAACGAGCCTATTTGATTAATTTAATTTTCATTTTTTGCAGTGTTTTGGTTTTTTCCGTCAACATATTTACAATAAAATCATTCCATTATACGTTCATTCTTTATCACTTGCCCAACTGTCAAGTTAAGTGTTTGAAATGGCAAATCGTTCATTAGTTTTTGACCTTCATGTCGAAAGTGATACTCACATGATGCCTTCCATTGAAACTTCGGACAAAAACTTAACTTATTTTAATGTCAAAAACTTTTTGCAGATTTTAATTTGTTGCAGGACTCTACATATAGCTATATCGGTTTCTTTATTTCGAAAGAAGCAGCTTTGAATAAGAAATACATTTCGTAGATTTCGAGCAATTTTAATGATGCTACTTACCTCCACTGAAAAATATTCAGCGAAAATTAGTGCAAGAGAGTCTACAGATATTGTGGTGACTTTTAAACCGCCTGTTTCTTGTATGACGCCAATCTCGCCGTGTTTTTGTATAAAGAAAAAACTCAATGATATGCCAGTGTGCCACACTCGTAAGGGGTTTCTGGAACAATGTAACTCCGTGTCGCGTGGTCACCAGGATTCAGCAAAATATAAATATGATTGGGAAAGCACTGTTATCGAAATGTCAGAGCAGTACCTAAATTCATGCATTACCTATGTCGCTCAGCACATTGCTTTGAACAACGTGAGATCTTAAAATACCGTAAGCGATTCTATTGAGCCAAATCATTAGTAAGAGTGTATCCTACTCTAGTCTCATAACAGGTTGTCAGTGGGTTTGCTAGAATAATTCTACAGACATCTCTTTGCGCAAAGGTAAGATTTGAATTATGATCGTCATAAAAAGCTACAAAGCTTTAATTTCTAGTCTATCTAGCAACTTCTTGCATTGCAATTCATTGTTTAACATTTAAAGGTTTGCTCAAATGCAGCAAAATAAAATGAAGACTAAATAAACACAACCAGTCAATTTACATAACTGAACGAACAGTGGTTGTGCAGACGGTGATAACAATTACTATAATCAAGGTTGCGATCTTGATATGAGTACCTGACCCATTTATTTCTTGCATATGCCAGTATAAACTAAGAATTGTATAATGTTGAAAAGGCAATTCATCCAGTAGACCGGTTTCGTCCCTATTGGGAATTCATTATGTACAGGGTAGTATTTGCCACGGACAGGGCTCGAACCTAGGCACGTTGGCTTCGGAATCTGGTGCTCTAACCACTGAGCGGCAGTGTGGCTCAGTGGTTAGAGCACCAGATTCCGAAGCAGACGTGCCCAAATTCGAGCCCTGTCCGCGGCAAATTCTGGCCAGTACGTGATGAATTCCCAAAAAGGACGAAACCGGTCTACTGGATGAATTGCCCTTTTTACACTATACAATTCTCAGTTTATACTGACATATGTAAGTAATTAACGGGTCAGATGTTTATATCAAGGTCGCAACCTTGATTATAGTAATCAGTATATTTGTCCTACTTTTCTTAAATTTCCCCGTTTTTTTTATTTAAATGAAGTTTGCAAACTCGATACAAATACCACTCCGATAATGCATATTTGTCAGTATAAACTAAGCATTGAATAATGTAGTAATGACGATGCATCCAGTAGACTGCGTCAGGTCTTATAAGGAACTACTACAGTGCTGTCCAGAATTTAACAGCCGTCAGGATTCGAAACTGTGTACGTTGGCTTCGGAGTCTGTAACTCTGACCATGTATGAATAACACCTTCTGCTTGAAATCAGCTAGTACTCCAAATTGGTAAATTTGTTTAAAAATATCACACAAAGTATTCTCAGCGTACTTTGATTAAATGCTGAAAAGGATTCTGCACAGAGCCATGAGTTCAGCCCAAGAGTGTGATGTCTTGCAAACATGATAAATAATCTAGTTTAGATACGCAATGCTGGCTTTCTGAGCCAACATTGTTTATACGCCAATTTTTGGTGGTCACTTTTAGTTTGCGAAAGGAAAAACCTGTTACCAACCAATTGACCCAAGTTTATACATTTATGTAAATTTTAAACATGTACACAACTATGTATGCGTGTGTGAATAGAGAATTTTTTGTATAATCTTTACAAACCGTATAAAAACATCAAATATGCGCATTTTTTATAAGTGTTATTTTTTATTGGTTTATATTAGGAAGTTGAGTTTAGGCATGTCTATTTGTGCATAGTATTAGGTTTAGTCGCCAATGAATAGGATAGCCTAGCTTGATTACTGCACCAACATTTATGTGCTTTTCAACTTGAATCTGGGATAATATCCACCCCATGAATCATGGCTCTATGGTGACGATTTGTACATATTTTAATTCACACTGTCGCACAAAAATACACCCGAACTTTGCAAAGCTCTAGATGTTAGATGTAAGTCAATAGTAAGAATAAAAGAGATAAGTAGTTGCGATTGTTCGAAACTATTTGGGAGAAATTTCAACAGCATTCAAATTTAAAGTCAGATCTGCAACGTGTGGTTTTTTGCTCACAAATAAACTGATGGCATAATGTAACCGTTAAAATGAGGGGAATAATACCCAGACAAAATAACTAAATTGAATGATGGAAAACTGATTTGTGTTCAGTGACATGTAACGAGCCGATAATATACCAAGGTAATTGTCGTTATATACGAAAGTGTCAAGCAAGGGTCACCCACTATCTGAGTAGTTACAAAGCTATAGCCTCAGCGGCAGTATTCTGTTGCTTTGAAGGTGTACCAACATGATGAGATTTGCTTAGCAGAAATTTGCCGTTTCAACAATTAAGCAATCAGCGATGCCATGTATGGTGGTAATAATAAATTGCGTACAGTTAGTGAACTTGAAATAATCAAATATAAATTGATATTACTTGATACAGAACAACAAACTAATGCTAGGCCAACAAAATTGCAAGTTGCGTCCTTCCATGACAAACTTCAGAGCAAAACTGAAAGTTGACTAGTGTGGATCAGAACACGTTGTAAAAATAAGTCATGGAATACCAGCTATGCAACTTGCGCTACGATTAGTTTAGCCGAAATTTCCAGCGCAATTCAATCTATGCGAGACTAATAGGGGAGAATAGTAGCAAATCCGATTCACATGCATCCCATATGTATTCAGCGTTGATCCTCGTTAGTCAGTTTGCCGTCGTACTCTAATAATGAACATGGAAGTTCGAATCGAGCCAGTGCGTGTGACTGAGAGCAGTCTTTATATTTTGTGCAACTGAAAGGATAATTTATTTTAATAATTGCAATTTACACTCGTGCGATCAACGAGTGTTTATTTGTACAATTTAGAGTCCTTGTTTGTGACTGCAAAGCCATCGTGCTGCTGACATTTCCTGTTAACGAGAGAAAAAGAAACAGCAAATAAAATAGACACCAAAAATTTAAAATAAACATTAACAGAATAAACGATAAATACTTCATCGAAGGAGTTTAAATTTTAGTCCACATCCGAATTTAAATATGCGAATGCGGGGGATTACACTGCTCAGTTGTCCAACTTTACTTACTCATATAATAGTGTCGGGTCATAATGAGTAATGGTCGGTAAAAAAAGATGCAAAATTGAGGTTTCACATTTAGCATGTTTCTGGTCTTTTACAAGTTAACTGTCTAATGTGTACGATGTGCACACTACATAAATGCGAATGGGAAAGTAAAATTCATAAATTTGCTGGTCTATATATATTTTGCGCAACTTCTATCTTAACATGACAATTGGAACAGACAGTTAGATACTGTTTGTTGCGGAGACCTAATATAAATACGAATATGTATTAGGTATTGTGCAACTAGTAACAAATTAGTTATTCCACTTGTCCCACATTCCTCATATAAATATACTGTGAGTATAGAGCGTAATACCGTCTCCTACTGATTAGTCGCCAGTAAGCACGAAACCAATGTACACATAAGATTATGAATTCCGCTCATGTTGACTTTGGTTCTTCCTTCTGGTGATGTTTTAGCTAATTTGTTACTAGGTGCGCAGCACCTAATACATAATTGTAACAGAGCTAAGTCAAATGGAAGTCTGCTAACTATTTAGCGTAAACAACTGTGACAGCTATTTCTGAGTCAAACGCGTTTTGAATTTAATAGAATGTCCTTAAATCACAGAAAAATAATAATTCATCTCAATGTCTTAACCATTACAATTAAGCATGTTTAACTTATTTCAATTTCCAGCTTTAATACATTTCCGTATAATTGTAAAGGCAGAACTCCGCTAGAAGAGATTTTAATATGTTTTAACCTGTGCTGACAGCCAAATCTGGAGAAAAGATGCAGAACTTCTCCGCAGAACTGCGCTCGTTTTTGTCCATGAATAATTAAATCGAAAACAGAAACTGTCAAAAAATCACTATGAGAATCCCCCTATCAATATATTTACATATGTTTAAAAATGTGTCTTTTACGTAGTAAAATATTTCACCAAAGTAGTTTCTAATCTAAATTTGGTCCATCCTAAAGCTGCGTAATTATATTTTAATATCACTCAGAGCAACTTATGTTGCGTGGATTATCAGTTGTTACACTAAGTGCCACAAGTCAAATCTAAAATTTATACGACACTGTGACAGTTTGTGGTGAATAATTTGGTTTGCAAGGAGCAAGAATCTGGAAAATGACGATAGTTAGGTTTAATCGAAATATCATGCGAGTAATACAAAAACAAAGAAAACTATTGAAATGATTAAACGAACATTGGTTGCGCGGGCGGCGATAACATTTACTATAATCAAGGTTTCGATCTTGATATTAACACCTGGCCCATTAAATACCTACATTTTGTCAGTATCAACTAAGAATTGTATAGTGTAGAAAAGGCAATTCATTCAGTAGACCGATTTCGTCCTTATTGGGAACTCATCACGTACTGGACAGAATTTGCTACGTACAGGACTCGAACCTGGGCACATCTGCTTCGGAATCTGTTGCTCTAACCACTGAGCCACTCTGTCGCATACTACAAACAATTTTAGTTAAATACTAACTAATGTAATTCGGTTAGTTTTTTCTCTTTTATATGGAGCTCATATTTCGACACAATTTTTTTTCATGAACCATCAATATGTGGCAAAAATTTGTTTCAAAAGTAAACATCAACATTAAAGTATATACTTGTTTAAATAATTTCCTTGTTATTAAGCAGCGAGTATGCAAATATATGCATAATTGCATGAATCTGATAATCGGAAAAACAACTTACCTGATGTAAATAGGAGATATACATTAGCTACGATGTACGGCCTACGTTATAGATATGCCATTTACAAATAGGTAGGACTATCAGTTCGTGCTATTAGGGTTTATAAATTGGAGTTTAAAAGCTTAATTGTGTAGGTGGATAATGTGAGAAGCATCTGCGCAACCTGGGCACATGATTAACAATAGTTTAGCCATATTGATTTCAAATATTTTAATTTGATTCATTTACGATTTATTAACGGAAAACTACGATTACATAACACTAGTAAGCAATGAATAAATATGATTGGCTTTGACGTAGTAACAATCACAAACCATTAAGTTAAACAATAGAGAGTTAAGTATTAATTACATAAACTGACCGAAGTTTTTAAAATGAATGCCAATTATTTAATAAAAGATAGTTATTACTGACATCTAAGTATGGAGGCGATATTGTTTGCATGTGTTTAAGGATATTTAGTATTTGACATGAACATCCACGTAGAGCTAATAATGAAACAAACTATGTAGAAAAATAACCATTAATCAACAAGGAATCAGATTGGCCTCCTGATGATTTTATTTTTAGATCACAATGAGCACGGTTCCGAAGAAGGCATAATACATTTTTACATGTGTCAGTTGTGATGCTCAGTGCTATCCTTCTTATTGTGGTTTTCACCGCATTTTTCTTGTGCGGGACATTTGATAGCACTCATAGGTCAGTACCGATTATTGGCCTTGATTGATCGGTTCTCATTTGTCCTTTCATTTTGAAGCCCTCCATCAGCTGCTTGTCTGATGTTGGAACAAGATTTTCCACTCTTTGTTTTCCGAATTTTCGGGACCTCATTTCCAATCCCATCTTTAATTTTGATACCATACGCACAGGAAAGAACAAATTATGGCAAGTCTGTTATCCTCATTCAAGAAAGATCCATTTATATTTATTTAAATTCCTAAATATTTTTATTGTCTGCCTTAATATCTGCTCTTCATACCAATTCTCTTATAATCAAATGTATACACAAACTTATCCATGTCAATCCCCCCGAACACAACAACCTATATACACATATATGTACTCTACTATAGTGAAATTTATATAAGTATAAGCAAAACATGTGGATTGACATACACGCCTATCCATGACGAATCTATGTTTTTAATTGCTGTTCCGGACGCGTAGACGAATCAAAGAAATTTTTATTTTAATATTGCAATAATTCTCAAATTCCCCGGTTTAACTAATCCGATCCTGTGTACACTAGGTTATAGAGAGATAGGTTGAAATTAAATAAATATAAATAGATCTGTCTTAAAAGAATATACCACATTTGCCACAAGTTGTTTTTTCCTGTGCGTATGGTGTCAACCGTGAAGATGGAGACTGGAAATGAAGTCCCGAAAATTCAGAAAAAAAGAGTGGAATATCTTGTTCCAACGTCATTTTCAGACAAGCAGCTGCATGAAGGGACAAGTGAGAACCCATCAATCAAGGCCAATAGCCGGTGCACCTGGAAATGTAAAGGATTCAAGAATTTACAGACCAACCACCATACATTATTGGTCGAAACATCAACGAGTAAATCAGTTAGGAGCAGCATTTGAAAAGATTTTGCGTTGGGTGATGATTGTTCACTATCCAAGCTAATCTTTAACAGTCGAAATAGTTTTCCAACCCTCATTTTGTCGAGCAAAACATGTGTTAAAATAATAGTAAACTTTGTTATACTATCAAGCAATCACTGATGGCGCGGGAGGTGATAAAAATCGTTTAAATCAAGTTTGCGAGCTTGAAGTAAGCACCAATCCGACGGTATTTAACCAGTGACACAACATAGCTAAACTATCTTCTGTAAAACGTACAGCCGCGCCTTGACCTTCTACGGTGATAATCAGAGTATGCTGGCAAACTGACAAACAAGGATCAAACCGCAATGCATGCATAAGGTAAACAAAATTAAATATGCGGCTCTCACGTCTAGTTGTCTCGCATACAATATACTTGACAGGAAATGTCGGCTGCAAAATTCCTACGCAGACACGATAATAACATTTCTGCAGATTTTGCCACGCATAAATAGTGACTAGCTAATTGTATGACTCACATAAATAGTTTTCCAGACCCCTCGAATTAGCTTGCAGAAAAGAAATGAAATACGATCCATAGGACAATTAAATATTTTCGGGTGAGTTAAAGAATTAAACAATCATCAATTGCTTGGAGCACAAGCTGCATAAAGTTTTTTCGTGGCGGCGGTTGAATTCTTCAACCGACATTTACAGTCAAGTAAATGTTTGCAAGACTACTAGAAATGAGAGGCCCATACCTAATTTTGCTTTTCATATATATATGTATATATATATATATATATATATATATATATATATATATATATATATATATATATATATGAATTGGTGTTTGATCATCACTATTCAGTTCGCCGTCGTACTCTGATGATGATCATGTAAGGTTGAAACGTGTCAGTACGTGTGACTGACGGTATGTTATCTATGTTGTTCGACTATTTAAATACAATGGAATTGGTATTTTATTTCAAGCTAGTCAACTGAACTTAAAGAATCGTTATTACCCCCCGTGAAATCCATGGTTATTTAATTGCATAACTTATATATATATATATATATATATATATATATATATATATATATATGCGTATTTACAGAAATTTAATGTTCGTGATTGCATAAAAATTGTGCAGCCAACATTTACTGTCAATCACAATGAATGCGAGATTACTGGAAGTGAGACCAGCATGCATGATTATCCATACCTTATATATGCATCGTGGTTCAATTTTCGATAGTTAGATTTCCGTCGTACTATGTTAACAAAGGATACACGGGGATTGGTGTCTACCTGATGTTCGCAAACGTCAATTACTGAAGTATCCGGTTGTGGTTTGAAGATTTATTTTTATTTAAGAGGAAAATCTTAAAAAACTTACAAGTGTTGGTGCTGTAAGATGCCACACATTATAAAAAGATATGCAACAAAAATTTCGATGAAATACGGAAAAAAATTATTCCAAAAAAACATCTACTAAATTATGATCTGCTGATTGTATATCATATTAATAAACACAAAAAAATCAAAAGAACAAATCACACGTCACAAGTTAAATATATTTCGTTCATCCATATATTGTTTTTTTATTATATTGTTCGGAACAATTAATTGAATAAAATTTAAATTATACTCGAAAAGGCATTCAAAATTGTAGAAATTATTATACAAGGATAGTAATAGAATAGGATTCAAACTAAAAATAACTAGTGGCAAATATAATGTCTTTACCGAATTTCAATTGGTGCGATCAAGAAAAAATAAAATTGTGTCCCCAGGCTCTTGAAATGACAAAATTAATTCCTGAAATAGAAAAAATAATTATCTATGGATATAACGATGCAATTTTCAGCCCATTCTACTCAAAAATACATGAAATTAAGTATGGAGAATTGACACATAATTTAAGGTTCCTAAAGTTAAATTTTCTTAAAAATGATAATGGGTATGTCATAATTTTAATGAATAGATCAGATTAAAAGAAGATTTATGAAGAATTTTATAATAGTTAAATTCTATGGTGAAGCTAAAATGCGATGTTAAATTAGTCTTCAACAGGTGATAATTAATAATGAATCGATAGCGGGCATGAAAGTCTTTAAAGGATGGTGCAAAGAATAGGGTCGCAGACTGCAAAACTCATATGCCAAGGCTCAAGCACCGTCCTCGGTAAAATTCTGGATAGAAATTGACCAGTTTTAAATAACAATGATGACGATGCAATAGAGAAATTGCTAACTTATACATGGCTTTGTTTATACTGGCATACACATACAAATATATATATATATATATATATATATATATATATATATATATATATATAAAACAGGATTATTGCTTATATCAAGTTCACAACTTTCGTTTAAATGATTAATATCACTGCCCGTGCAATCAATGTTTGTTTACTTAACCACATATCCAATTTAATAACACTTCCCCAGGTAGCGTAGTATCTGTTCTAGAATGACAGATTTTGAGTGATTAGTTAGAACTTTATGGCTAAAGAGATTCCATATAGGCTTCACCTAATGGAAAGGCTAATTACAATTTATTAATTAGTGTACAAATAGAAATTAAGGGTATCCTATTGCAATGTGGCTTAGTGTTCAGAGTCACAAATTCCGAAGCAGCCATGTCCATGTTTGAGCCCTGGCCATGTCGGGTTCTGGACAAAATCGACGAGTCTTCAATAAGGTTAATGCCAATGTATCGGATGAATTGCCTATACTGCCAAATACAATTCTTTTTTATACCGATAAATATACATAATGTGATTGAGGCTTACAAAAAGCTTGCCAACTTTATTTAAAATAATTTTTAACATTTATTATAATCAAGGTTGCGGTCTTGATATAAACACCTGACCCATTAATTACTTACATATGTCAGTATAAACTAAGAATTGTATAGTGTAGAAAAGGCAATTCATCCAGTAGACCGGTTTCGTCCTTATTGGGAACTCATCAAGTACTGGCCAGAATTTGCCAATAAGGACGAAACCGGTCTACTGGATGAATTGCCTTTTCTACACTATACAATTCTTAGTTTATACTGACATATGTAAGTAATTAATGGGTCAGGTGTTTATATCAAGACCGCAACCTTGGTTATAATAATTGTTATCACCACCCGCGCAACCAATGTTCGTTCGATATCATCACCCACTAACTCATCATCATCAACATCATCATCTTTAACAACATCATCTTCGTTATCATTATCATTATCATTAGTAGAATTAGTAGTGGTACAAGCATTAGTAGTAGTATTCATATTATCATCGTCGTTTAAATAAGAAAATACGCATATTTTAGTAAACGAATCAATGAATATATACACTCTAATTGATAAAACGTCCAATTACACATTTTAAAATGTTAATAGAACGGTAAATTTGGTTTCGGTGTCAATGTGTATTCCTTCTCCTATTCAATAATCATTGTACTGTATAAATGGTTTCTTTAATGAAGATTTTGATACATCGAAAGGAGGCAACATGAATGTAGGTAAAAACTGTTAATTATTTCTGGTCAGCAAGTTATGAGTTCCCAATAAGGTCGAAACAGGTCTACTGGATGAATTACCTTTTCTACACTATACAATGCTTAGTTTATACTACATATGAATGTACATAAGTGAAAAGGTGTTTATATCAAGATCGCAAACTTGATTAAAGTAATTATCATCACCATTCGTGCAGCCAATATTCGTTTAGTCTTTAAAATGTTCATTTCAATACCATTTACCCATGTACCGTGGTGTCTGTTCTATAATGACGGATTGGTGATGGTTAGTTGGAACTTTAGGCCTAAAGGAATGCCATATAGGCTCCGCATAAAGGAAAGAATAACCGAGAAACATTGGTTGGTATATAATTGAATTTTGTGTGTATTGTAGTGTGCGACAGGGTGCTCAGAAGTTAGAGCATCAGATTCCAAAGTAGACGTGCCCCGATTTGAGTCCTGTCCGCAGCACATTCTTGACAGTACGCGATAAGCTCCCAGTAAGGACGAAACCAGTCTACAGGATGCATTGCTATAATACCCGCTAAACCACCATGCCACACGCTAAGCACAATTTTTATTTGTACAAAAACATAAGAGCAGGATAGCTCAGTGGTTAGAGCACCAGATTCCGAAGCAGACGTGCCCAGGTTCGTATCCTGTCCGCGGCAAATTCTGGCCAGTACTTGATGAGTTCCCAATAAGGACGAAACCGGTCTACTGGATGAATTGCCTTTTCTACACTATACAATTCTTAGTTTATACTGACATATGTAAGTAATTAATGGGTCAGGTGTTTATATCAAGACCGCAAACTTGATTATAATAAACATAAGAGCTAATTTGGCATTTTCTTCAGATGGAGCCTATGTGGTATTTCTGCAGACCTAAAGTTCCAACTAGACACCTCCATTCTATCTTTGTAATACAGACACCATGCTACCTCGCAGACTTGATTTAAATAAATTTTATCATTAATCGTAAATGTTTGATTGATTTATACAACATTACTTTTGGGGATTATTGTTGGTATTTGCTTAATTTACCTATACGTGAATATAATCATAAAAGCATAAGACCACACGTGGGCAAAATATAGGAGCCACATAATCGTCTTTCCTGACTGAAATATTACACACAATGCAAAATTGGAAATTTTATTACAAAGTAGTGCGTCAGAATAACAAATGACATTTATTGCATTAATGTCTATTTCACAGCCTAAGAAGTTGTATTCAATATATATATATATATATATATATATATATATATATATATATATATATATATATATACATGATATGCATTGAGGACCAGACAACATAAATTAAAGCCATGGTTTATTATATAAACTTCATTATTGATTTACTCGACGTATATATTTTAGTATATATATATATATATATATATATATATATATATATATATATATATATATATAAGTATGATACACTACATCTACAAGAACTTTCCAATCTACGTTATAACTGATTATGTATACATTTATCAACAAAAGACAGGTTACCTATCAAATTATCGAATTGTAAAAATAATTATTACTCTGTCCATCTATTCATCAATGTATTTATCGAACGATCAGTGAATCGTTGCGTCAAACTTTCTAAAATTTGTGCTTATAGCTACTTTTTTATTTGTTCAGTTTTAAATCGAATCATCTCTTTGTTGATGATTATTTATTTTTACGTTTTCCAGTTATATCTAACGCCTATTTGAATTCTCTTATTTTTCCTCCATCGCTCTCTTCATTTCTTCATTATATTTATATATGCTTAGCAATTCGCTTGCCCATTTTATTATTTTTTTGCATATTTTAGAATTTTTATCAGCCTGATTTCCATTTTATTTGTCTATTTATCTACATGTTCGTCAGTTTTACTTTGTAGAGCAGATTTTTACCTAAATTTCCTGTATCCCAATAACGGTAGGCTTTTATAAATCAATAGCCTCTGGTGTATACACACGCGTCTACAGCCTCTTCAAATATCTTCCTATAATTCCCCAATTTCCGTAAAATCTTTAAGTTTCTTGAGTACTTTTTTCTTACCCCCTACTTGTCCATCCCGTTTATGTCTTTCCATTCACGATGATACATTCGCATTTTTTTTATTCCCTGAATGCCATTTGGCTTTTTGTCCCTTATTTTCGAAATTCTGATTGTTTTTATACACTTGGCGCCAAATCAAGTTTACCGGATTTATTATACTTCTGAAGTCAATGGACAATGTACATATTTATACAAACTCTCTCACTCTCACGTATATATATATATATATATATATATATATATATATATATATATATATATATATATTAATCTCCATTAACTGGAAAGATACATCACCACACAGTTTGTAATCTACGTATCTTTATTTCATGTCGACGGTCCTTTTTAATCCCGTTTCTGATCCCTTGCGATTAGTTAAGACTATATATATATATATATATATATATATATATATATATCTACTATATATATATATCCATGTCTGTAAAGGCACCAACAATATGGCTATTGTGTCAGTACCGAAATAATACTTGGTACCAAAACAATGGATTTCATAAATGCTAAATTTCACCAAATATACGAAATACAACTATTTCGGAACAAAAGTTACTCCAGCAAATTCATAAACTCTGGCCTTGATCGATATCAGTTATCACATTTCGCGGTAATCTTGACATCATTCAATTAAATATATAAAAGTTAGATACTGATTTTGGGGAGAACTAATTTATATACAGTTGTGTATTAGGTGTTGCGCACCTAAAAAATTAGTCTAAATTTGACCATAATTATAAACCAAAGAAAGCATAATCGGAACGTATAATCTCGTGCATATTCCGTTTGAGTTAACTGGTGACTCACCAGTACAAGCAATTCCTGCGCCCTATAACCAAAATTTTTTTTCGAAGACTTTATATGAAGTTAGCTTCATTTACTGCAGATTTACATTCGTATATGAGATGAACCATCCTGTTTTCCCACCCAAATATATGGTGCGTAAAGGGCGTATACCGGCTCCTACTAATAGAGTTTCCAGTAAGCATGAAACAGATATGTGCCCGAGATTTTAGTTTCCGTCATGCTGTGTTTGTTTATCCATCAGGTCATATTTGAACTAATTTGTTACAAGTTGTGCAACACCTAATAAAAAATTGCATATATATATATATATATATATATATATATATATTAGTTCTCCGCCCCAAACATTATCTAATTGTTATATATGTAAGCGTAGAAATTCAGCGTCGGTAGATCTTAAATTGGAATTTAAATTTATAATTTATTTATTTGGATTCAAAACATATGATCTATCGAGTCCACGGAATTAAAAGCTAATAATGACTATAAATCCATATAAATGTGTACAACAAAACAAAGAATTAGTACATTATCCTAAAAAATCAGTAATAATTTTGTCATTCACGGATGCAATATTTTGGTACAAAATTGCAATCTAGTCCTCGCAAGGACTGTTGCATATTGAGGATATAATCATATTGGATGAAGGTTTTGTTATTAAAATAGAACAAGGGGCAGTAGTAATCTTTTGTTTTTGCGTAGATATATTATCTGTGCAATTAATTATAAATGTGGTGCGCGCATTGTAAAATTGTTTTTAAAATAGAACCAGAATGATAAACCAAAGTCGGCATGAACTAAAGTTATAATCTCATGTGCACATGCTTTTCGTAATTAATGGTGACTCAACAGTAGGAGCAGGTACTACGCTCTATAACCATTATATATCTGATCAAGAAATCTGGGCCATTGTACAGTTCATCTGTCAAACATTTTTTGACCAAATATATAGTGGGTATAAGGCGTAGTACCAGCCCCTACTTAAGAGTCAGCAGTAAGCACGAACCGCATAAGTATATGAGATAATGTCTTTCGTTCAAGCCGCATTTGATTTATTCTTCTGGTCCTATTTGTACTAATTTGTCACGAGGCACGCAGCTTCTAATACCCAAGATGCAGTAGATCTAAAATATCACTTTCTTGATATAAAATATGTAAAACTCCGTAGTTAACAGAAGCATGTCTTCAACCAAGCACACATTCTGTCATAATCAATATCCAGTTGATCACAAGGTTCGCCTATCTTTTATATTTTTTGCACAGGGCTTTTGAAAGGACATCGGAGCACGAGGCACGTTCCACAGCCGAATTGGCAATTTATGACATCATTTTTTATAATTTTGAGAAAGAAAAGAATTCACTAGCAAGCTTCCCCCGCCACGGGAGGCGGGATCGCAGAAAATCCCCACTTTGTTACAGTTTCCCACTTGTTAATTCAAGACTCACTGCGCCAGGTGGAATATTTTTATAAATTCGCATAATCTTCTAGATCACAATGATAACTTGACTAATGAAGCTTTTCTTAAATTGGGGAAGGTGGAATATTCTGTTGGTGTTCATTTTCAACGTGGTTTTGGGTAAGTTGGCAAATATTATCAATGAGCTATATCCAAATTAGTTCAGCAGTAGAGTGGTTCAATATAAGCAATCTGTGTTTGTTTTATTTAGCAATAATTAATTTTTCGAGCAAAATTGTGAGCTTACAGATTTTAAAAGCTTAAAATTATCTTTTGATATTGAATAAAATCGTACATTAATTCTGCACTCAGTTAAAATGTATGCTTGCACAATCAGATGTTCAACATAAGGGGGCATGACAATTGTCCAAAAAAGATTGGATTACATTAATAACTGATAGATTCCACTGACTATTGAGCATGATGCCGTTAGCCTGATAACCAAAAATTGTGAACGATTGCTGCAGTTGAAAAACTATGATTAGATCCTGGTCTAGCACCAAGGACGGCGCGAGGTGTCACCTTTGCCACATTAATCGCACGAATGTAACCATAATCTTGTTTACAAAATATGTGTCTAATATTTACATATTATTGGTCACATTGATGGATTATGCATTGCGCAACAAGTTGAAAAGGCACCAGTAGAAAATATCAAATTCAGTATGAGCAATAGTTTGGACTGACATTTTTTTCGAAGTTCTTCGTGGAAGATTTGGTTGGAGATCCTTATTATGTAATTGCATTACTTTTAACTATTTTAATCTTGTAAAGGTCTGCATAATAATCTCATTAAATAACATAATTAAATATTGCGGATAAGTATATACTATGCGAAATTTTCCAAGAAGACTACTAAGGCATCTTGTGCATCGTCTAAGAGGTCACAGGAAACACTCCTGAAACCACCAAGACTACTTCAGTCGGGCCCAGGTTCGTGCTTTGTCTACGACAAATTCTGGACAGTACAAGATGAGTTCCCAGTATGGACGAAACCAGTCTACTGAACGAGTTGCCCTTACTACACTATACAATACTTAGTTTATACTAACAAATGTTTGCACATAATGGATCAGTTGTTTATGTTAAGATCGCAACCTTAATTAATGTAGTTGTTATCACTGCCCGCGCAACCAATGCTCGTTAAATTATATGAAATTTCTTATCAATAACACTTCATCATGTACCGTGCTGTCCATTTTATAATGACAGATTGGGGATGGCTAGTTTGAACTTCATGTCTAAAGGGACGCCGTACAGGCTCCACCTAATGGAAAGGCTATGTACGAACTATTAGTTAGTGCAGAACTGAAAATTGTGTGTAGTGTGTGTTAGGGCGGCTCAGGTTGGAGCTCTATCCACGGCAAACATTGAACAGTACGTGATGGGTTCCTAATAAGGACGAAACCGGTGATCACAAACTAGATTAAAAGTAATTGTTATCACCGCCTGCGCGACCAATGCTTATTTAATTATAGCTGTTCAATATTTTTAATCCGTTTTGTTTAAATTACATTGTTAAGCCGTCTTCCTTTGAATTTCGTCCTAACAAATGCGATTTTTCTTTAAATCAAGTTTGCGAGCTTGAAGGAAACACAAATCCTATCGGATTTAACCAGTCGTCGAACAACATAACAAAACTACCGCCAGCCGCAACGCACTGACGCGTTTCGACCTTCTTTGATCATCATCAAAGTACGACGGCAAACTGACTATAGAGGATCAAACCGCATTGAATATATATGGAAATCAAATTTAGATATGCGGCTCTCACCTCTAGCAGTCTCGCATAATTCATCCAGTTAAACGATTTCGTCCTTATTAGGAACTCATCATGTACTGTTTTCTTGATTGTTTATTTAAAGAATTTTTTACTCTACGTTACTAATATTGTAAAGTAATAACCGTCGTATCATTTAATTTCGAACAATAACTATTCATTGCATTCTTTCCATCGTATCACATTACATTGTTATCTTTCCATAAGCTTTCTAAGAAAACTGGTTTATGTATATGTGGCGAAAGCTGCAAGCAGCTAATGTTCGTGACTGCATAGAAATTGTGCAGCCGACATTTCCAGTCAAGTTCAATGTATGCGAGGCTGCTAGATGTGAGAACCGCATATCTAAATTTGATTTCCATATATATTCAATGCGGTTTGATCCTCGATAGTCAGTTTGCCGTCGTACTCTGATGATGATCATGGAAGGTCGAAACGCGTCAGTGCGTTGCGGCTGGCGGTAGTTTTGTCATGTTGTTCGACGACTGGTTAAATACAATGGGATTGGTGTTTACTTCAAGCGCGCAAACTTGATCTAAAGAATTGTTACCACCACCCGCGCAAACAATTATTGTTAAATGCGATTTTTGTTCGTATAAAAGAGAAGTGTTAGTCTAAACTCATCTGATTGAAAATGAAAAGGAGACAAACTTCAATTTCGCAGTTATATTTGGATGAAATTCAGTTTACATTAAAACGCAATATAAAGGCTATTAACAAAGTATCTGTTATAAAACGAATAGAATAAAAGATAAAGCCAGACAAATAAAGTGGCCTTTTTTCAGTACCGAGAAGAATAATAGTTCAAGAAATATATTAATCGAAAAATGTATAAATGTTAACGGTAATGGATTTGAACTCAATATTTAGATAAATGTTCCTTTTATGTTTCAAATAAGAATGCAGTAATTGCATTAGAAAAAACTATGCATGAAATTGCTCTGCAATTGTACTGCGATATCTCATCAAAATATGCATTCTTATTTGAATCAAGTGTAATTAATCAATATAAAAGAAAAATGTATTTGCTAGAGCACATAAAAATAAAATTTGATCAGTTATATACAATTAAAAAACTTAACCTTCCATAGTGATCACCTGAGTACACCGGATATCTGGAAAGTGAAAATAAATCATGACATATATATAAGGACAATTTATAAAAAATATAGATTTCGTCCTCATTAGTAACTCGTTAAATACCCACCTGAATTTCCCGTGAACAGAACTCGCACTCAAACGCTTTTGCATCAGAGTCTCGCATACATCCATGGTATCACTTCAGTTTCACACTAAACGAAAATTACAGTTATTTAAAACATTACGCTTTGGTTAACCTTCCAATCAGATAGAGCTTATTAGGTATCCCTTTCGACATAAAGTACACAGTTGCAACTCCCGATCTTTCATTGTAGAACGGACATTATGGCACCAGAGAAAGTAATATTGATTTGAAGTTTTATGACAGAGTTTGTATTATTTAAATTTTTTAATTATTAATTAAACATTAAATCAAGTAGCAAAGATAATTCTTGAACCAATTATTTAAATCAATTTTGCCAGCTGGATACAAAGCAATTGTATTTGAACTGTCATAAGACAAAGCAAAACTACCGTCTGTCACACAAATTAACGTGTTTTGATCATCTATGATCAACATCAGAACACGAAGGCAAACTACCTAGCGAGATTCA
Source organism: Eudiplozoon nipponicum (assembly GCA_029291075.1). Taxonomy (NCBI): domain Eukaryota; kingdom Metazoa; phylum Platyhelminthes; class Monogenea; order Mazocraeidea; family Diplozoidae; genus Eudiplozoon; species Eudiplozoon nipponicum. The sequence goes on along the minus strand of JAQBSW010001314.1, from coordinate 29,606 downwards.
AACCTCAATACATATTTTTGGAAAGCATAATTATAAATGCGGCTCTTAACTCTCGTAGTCTCGCGTAAATTATACTTGACAGAAAATTTCCGCTATAAAATTACAATGCAGTCAGTAATACTAACTTTCTGCATATTTCGCCACATGTAGTTAAGTTAGACAGTTTAAAAAATCTTTGAATGCGCGGGTGCTGATTAAAATTTTTAAAAAATCATTATTGCGATATCGAAATAAACACAAGTTCTATTGTAATTAACCAGTTGAGCAACATAGAAAATCTGTCATCAATCACACATACTAATGCGATTCGAACATATTGGGGTTTATTTAAAACTCGCAAACTTTCCTTAAGAATCGTTACGACGACCGGCACAATAATATTTTACAATTGTTTAAGTTTTATTCATATAGCATAGGCTACATAAATTTCCTACTTCAGAATGCGTATTAATTGTACAGATGACATATCCAGATAATTAAATGTATGCGAGAAAGCTAGATTAGAAATTAGCATAGCTAAATTTGCTTTCCAAATATACGCATTGCATTTCGATCCTCGCTAGTCAGCTTGCCCTCCTGCGCCGTTAATTTTCACAGAAATCTGAAACGCGTCGGTACGTCTGGCTGAAGGTAGTTATGCTGTGTTTTGCGATTCATTAAATAAAATGAGATTGGTGCTTATTTAAAACTCGCAAACCTGATTCAAATAATTGTTATCACCACCCGCGCAATTAATGATTTTTAAATTAAATAACCTATAAATGTATGGCGAAAGCTGCAAAATGTTATTGGGTGTAACTGCACAGATATTGTGTAACCGAAATTTCCAGTCAAGTACAGTGTATGCGAGATTATTGAAAGTGAGAACTGTATATTCAATTTTGCCTTCTTTGTGTATGCACTGCAGATTGATTCTCGCCAGTCTGTTTGCGTCGTTCTTTTTTGATGATCATAGAACTTCATAAACGCCAGGACGTGTGACTAACGCTAGTTAGGCTTTGTTATTCGACTGGTGAAATACAATGCGATTGGTGTTTAGGTCAGTCTTGCAGTCTTGATTTAAGGAATTTTAACCCCTACTCGCACAATCAATGATTCTTAAACTGCTTTTCATAATTCAGACCAGTTTCATCCTTATTGATATGTCATCAAATATTTACGAGAATTGTACGTATATAAGAATATATTTATAAATACATTCATTTGTATATATGTTGATATTTGCATATATATGTATATATATATATATATATATATATATATATGTATATATATATATTTCTTTTTTCTTTTGAAATGCGAGCTTTAATAAAATTCATTGTACCCTTCCTATGTGAAAAAAAAGAAATTTTATCAGATACAAGAAACATTTCTTTCTCATTATCTCCTGAAGTATCTACTAATGAACATATCTTTATACATAAAGTGAAAAGAAAAACAAGATAGAAATATGTAAACATAGAGTGAGAGTGTGTGAAACAACGGAAACCAATCAATTGTGTGGGTAACATCGAGTTCAAGCTCAATGCCTGAACATGCTTCTTTGCTTGCATAAATCCGGCCGCAATTTGTTTATCCATAAGGCTTCGTATGTGGCTTGCTCCCTTTTGTTTTTGCATTTAGTAATTACTTTGAATGCTTCGTCTGGAGAACATACGTGCGATGTTTCGATGATGTGTTGCGCAATAGCAGACGTGTATTCGCCATTTGATTTAAAACAGGCGTTTAAGTTACAATGTTCTCTCATTCGAGTAATTAACCGTCTGGTCGATCTTATATCTGATAAAATTTATTTTTGTTTTTGCACATAGGAAAGAGTGTAATGATATATATATATATATATATATATATATATATATATATATATATATATATATCTTTAAATGTTGTCAAAATAAAGTAAATGTTGTAAAGGTAGCAGATGATATTTACGTATTGCGGCGGTTTTCTTCATTGTAAACAGATCATGTACTGGCAGTTTTTACCGCGTCTAGGTTTCCGACAGCAGCACATTTTCGTGCAACTTATCTACTGCGTCACCGTAGCCGTGTAGAACCTTCATTTATTCTTTATGTATCAACTTATCATTTTTTAACATGCTTTGTTTTAATTAAAGCCTATTTTCCACCGATTTTAACCTGAGGTTACAGCTCTCATTAAGGTGTAGACATCTTGCCATCCGATGAAGTAATATTAAATTAAGGTGTTATGACAAAATTCCATTATATAAATATTGTTAGTATAAACTAAACATTGCGATTGATATTTTGGCAATTTTTAGCTTATATGGACAAAATTTATACAATGAAAATCATATCTGTATAATTTATATAGTTATTAAAAAAGTGTAATTATGTTGCTCTCAGCATTTTTTATCTTATATACGGTTTTGAGACGTCAACCGCATATCTAATTTTTTTGCCATATATATGCAATATAGATTGATCCTCGCTGGTCAGTTTGCCGTCGTACTCTGATGATGATCATGGAAGGTCGAAACGCGTCAGTGCGTTGCGGCTGGCGGTAGTTTTGTTATGTTGTTCGACGACTGGTTAAATACAATGGGATTGGTGTTTACTTCAAGCGCGCAAACTTGATTTAAAGAATTGTTACCGCCACCCGCGCAATAAATTATTGCTGAATTGCATAGATTCTTTCCAGTCAATGTCTAACTATTTTGGTATTATCACTACATTTATATAAGTTATTCATGTAACCAATTATTAAGTTCAATTTATTGTCATTACAATTGTATGTTAAAACATATATATATATATATGTGTGTGTGTGTGTGAGTGTAAATATATATTTATATTTAGGTACGATCTAATTCAACCGAATTTCTCCTGTGCTCATAAAATGAACAATGCTGCCAAAAACATGCTAATTCCACTTAGGTGATATATATATATATATATATATATATATATATATATATATATATATATATATATATATATATATATATATATATATATAAATGATTTGGAGAGAATTGGCAATTGATCTTTGGCATCCAACCTCATGATTCTCTGGGTGCTAAATGCCATATTAACTTTAACACGGGGAAAGTTATCCCTAGTTATTCTATTCAGCCGCCGTGCAATTATTGAGGCTGGTACGTCGCCTCTAAATGGTAAGTTTAGGAAAACCTGCTTGACGGTATCCTCTCTAGTACGAATCTGCCGTGGTCTGATGTTGACATCAATGAAACGCTCTGGGTAGTTGTTCATTAGCAAAATTTTCCTGAGGTAGCCCAGTTCTTCCTCAATCTTGTGTTCAGAGCAGATCTTCCTGATTCTGTTTGCTAGGTTGTTTACTAAGTTTCTTTTGTGGGATTTTGGCACACTACTGTTGTAGTGAATGTATTGTCCGGTGAAAGTGGATTTTCTATGTATGGCCAGTGTCAAATCTTCGTTTGCTTCTCGAGTGATTTTGATGTCAAGGAAGGGAAAACTGTCGTCTTTCTCTACCTCGAGAGTGAATTTGATATCTGGATCGACTCCATTTGCTTGTTTGAGGATTTCGGAAGGGTCTGCTGCTTCTGAGATGAACAACAAGATATCATCTACATACCTTTTGTAGAGTGCGCACTGGTCAATTATACCTTTAGGCTCGTTTTTTCCAGGTGATACATGTATACATCTGCCAGGAGGGGTGCGATGCAACTTCCCATAGCTACACCATTGATCTGGCGGTAGTATATTCCTTCGAATGTAAATTGCACGTTTTTAGTACATGCTAATATGAGGTCTTTGATGTCATTGGTGTCTATAGGGAAGTCAAAAAACTCATTTTTGATGAGGTCACACAAGATCTCCGTTGTCTTATCCAGTGGTATGTTTGTAAATAAGGATGCGACGTCAAGCGAGACCATTTTATTCTGTAGGATGTTCTTCCCCTTCAATTCATTTGCTAGTTCGAAGGAGTCCTTGATAGTGTTGGCGTTTATGATGCTCCGTATTGGTTCAAGTAGTTTGCAGAGAAATTTGGCTGGTTTATGTTGTGGAGCGTTGATCATTGACATAATGGGCCGCATCGAAGGAGCTCCTGAGGCTGTCATGGCTTTATGAGTTTTTGGTTTGCCGTACAATCTTGCGGTGTTTGTTCCGACTGGTTTTGCTTTTTGGATGTCTTCTGTGAGTTTTGATCTAATCTCGGAGTCAGCCACCGATGTTAGAACATGTTTTTCCATCTTTTGCAAAATTGCATTAATTCTTGATTCGATGTTCGTTGAATCATCTTTCTGTTTGATGTCATGCTTAAATTTAGATTGGTCATTTATTATATCGTTCATGGCCTTCCTGTAAGCGTCGGCTTCAAGTATAACAACTCCTGATCCTTTGTCGGGTGTGGCAAGTCGTATGGATTTGTCTGATTGGAGTTTTCTGAGTTCGTCTATGTGCTGTTTTGTGATGATTTGGCTGCCTTTGAATTCCTTGTATTGTTCTAGTGCGCTTACTATCTCAGCTTTCGGTCCTTGTCCATTGAATGCATGTGGGGCGGTGTCTTTCGTTAAGTCATTGTATTCTCGAAATAAATGGCCTTTATCCACTTCGTTATTTGTGTTTTCCTAATTATAAGAATACTGTGGTAAATTAAAAAGGAATGGACATCATAAAGATTATCAAAGAGCGGGGTCAGCCTTTTACCCGCAAGGAACTAAACACTTATATTGCAGCCAACTGTACATGTGCCAAACTTCTAGAAAGAATTAAGTTCTTCAAATCGTGTTTAGAATCAGATGTTGTGCCAAAACGATTCCTCAAGCAATGCAGAAGAAATAACCAAAAACCGACGAATAAACTTATAAGTCGCTTATTGCTCAACGGTATCGAGAACAACCAATCAAAACTGCAAGATTCTGAGAGCATCATTCAATCTCTGGGTTGTCAAATTGCAAGACTGAACGACGGCGAATACACCGCTTTCACAAAAAAGATAGAAACAATGATGAAAATAACAGCGGACAAAGAAACCAAGGACCTCACGAGAGACCTGGACAAATTTCATACGCAATCAAAATTTCCTACGAACCCAGACGCTTTTATTCACAATTATTCAAAAGTGATCTAGTCAAAACACCAGAAAGATTTATTCTCCTTAGGAGCAAAAAATTCTGCGTAGTCAAGAAAAACGTAAGTGAACGTGACATTATTGACATTCAGGCTGGAACGGAAAATTTCTACAATGACTTGGCGAAGGACACCGCCCCACATGCATTCAATGGACAAGGATTGAAAGCTGAGATAGTAAGCGCACTAGCACAATACAAGAAGGAATTCAAAGGCAGCCAAATCATCACAAAACAGCACATAGACGAACTCAGAAAACTCCAATCAGACAAATCCATACGACTTGCCACACCCGACAAAGGATCAGGAATTGTTATACTTGAAGCCGACGCATAAAGGAAGGCCATGAACGATATAAAAATGATCAATCTAAATTTAAGCATGACATCAAACAGAATGATTATTCAACGAACATCGAATCAAGAGTTAATGTAATTCTGAAAAAGATGGAAAAACATGTTCTAACATCGATGGCTGACTCCGAGATTAGATCAAAACTCACAGAAGACATCAAAAAAACAAAACCAGTCGGAACAAACACCGCAAGATTGTACGGCAAACCAAAAACTCATAAAGCCGTGACAGCCTCAGGAGCTCCTTCGATGCGGCCCATTATGTCAATGATCAACGCTCCACAACATAAACCAGCCAAGTTTCTCTGCAAACTACTTGAACCAATACGGAGCATCATAAACGCAAACACTATCAAGGACTCCTTCGAACTAGCAAATGAATTGAAGGGGAAGAACATCCTACAGAATAAAATGGTCTCGCTTGACGTCTCATCCTTATTAACAAACATACCACTGGATAAGACAACGGAGATCTTGTGTGACCTCATCAAAAATGAGTTTTTTGACTTCCCTATAGACACCAATGACATCAAAGACCTCATATTAGCATGTACTAAAACGTGCAATTTACATTCGAAGGGATATACTACCGCCAGATCAATGGTGTAGCTATGGGAAGTTGCATCGCACCCCTCCTGGCAGATGTATACATGTATCACCTGGAAAAAACGAGCCTAAAAGGTATAATTGACCAGTGCGCACTCTACAAAAGGTATGTAGATGATATCTTGTTGTTCATCTCAGAAGCAGCAGACCCTTCCGAAATCCTCAAACAAGCAAATGGAGTCGATCCAGACATCAAATTCACTCTCGAGGTAGAGAAAGACGACAGTTTTCCCTTCCTTGACATCAAAATCACTCGAGAAGCAAACGGAGATTTGACACTGGCCATACATAGAAAATCCACTTTCACCGGACAATACATTCACTACAACAGTAGTGTGCCAAAATCCCACAAAAGAAACTTAGTAAACAACCTAGCAAACAGAATCAGGAAGATCTGCTCTGAACACAAGATTGAGGAAGAACTGGGCTACCTCAGGAAAATTTTGCTAATGAACAACTACCCAGAGCGTTTCATTGATGTCAACATCAGACCACGGCAGATTCGCACTAGAGAGGATACCGGCAAGCAGGTTTTCCTAAACTTACCATTTAGAGGCGACGTACCAGCCTCAATAATTGCACGGCGGCTGAATAGAATAACTAAGGACAACTTTCCCAGTGTTAAAGTTAATATGACATTTAGTACACAGAGAATCATGAGGTTGGATGCCAAAGATCAATTGCCAATTCTCTCCAAATCATTCATAGTCTACAAATTCTCATGTATGTGCGGTAGCACATATATCGGACGTACGAAGAAGCAATTGATAAGCAGAATCCAGCAACATTTGCCACAGAAATTGATTAACAAAGGCTTGCCACCGTCAGGAAAATCAGCTATTTCCGATCATATATTGGCAACGGGGCACCCTGTCAATTCGACCAATTTCACAATTCTACATAAAGCAAAATCAGAAAAATTATTATTTATCTACGAAGCACTTTACATAAAACAACAAGCACCTGACCTTAATATTCAAAAGTTTCATCAACATGATATCCTTATCGACTGGCCAAGAATAACAAAATTCAACAACAATCTACTAGTATCCAGCCGAGAACAAACAGGCCCTCGACTAGAATCAACAAACGTACAATCGGATTGGCAACAAACTGAAGTGGAAATAACAGAGGCGCATACGATGACAGAAGTCTCCAAACAATGTAAGCATTTAACACTGCAATCAACACTGGCGTTGTTACCACGTGAAAACTTTGCGCAACGAGGTGAAACGATCAACTATACTGGGAAAAATAGCACTTGTATATGTAACAGTGAACAATGCGCACAAATGGTTAATTCTCAAGCTATCAAAACAATAATGACAAGATATCAGACATCACTTCGCAATACTGCGAGAATGACCTTTACATGCAAACACGCATACACACAAACACAAACGCATACACACTCACCAACTAGTCAAAACAAGTGTAAACGCCCCGGCTTCAAGTAAATGCCGTACGACGTTACAAACTCGGTTAAGGTGCTCTGAATAGAGATTAGTTACTGATAGGGGGCCCTTAACAGGGCCTTGGCGGCGTTCTCGTAAGTTATATGTATGTAAGTTGATGTTCTGTTCCTTGGGTGGACTCTGGTTGTGGTTCCTGCTGTTGTTATCACGATGTGGATAACTTCGTTGAAGTTCTGCATTAATTGGCTCGTCTTGCTGGTTGAAGAGCAACACGGTGAGTCACGGATGTTGCCAATTGTTGGTGAAACAAATCAATATCCAGCGTAGGTATTGACAGCCGACAGCACGCACATGTGTAACACGAGGCAGAACGCAGATACGACGACTGACTTGCATGGTAAATTACCGTGCTTAAATAGCATGCAATATGTCTACTTGCACACTATTGGTTAAACGTGGTTAAACGGCAATTTCGCTTTTTCTCATTGGTGCAACGTAAATAAATTTGAATTTAATTTACGCAATATGTCGGCCATTGATTTGTGTCGTTACACAAGAAACAGCAGTAAAAACGAGTCAGATTTGTTACCACTAGCATAATCAAATGAAAACCCAAAATGTATAACATATGTATGATTGTATAAGAGAGGATTAGTATTCACGAAATAAATGGCCTTTATCCACTTTGTTATTTGTGTTTTTCCTATTTATAAGAAAACCGTGGTAAATTAAGAAGGAATGGACATCATATATATATATATATATATATATATATATATATATATATATATATATATATATATATATATATATATATATATATACTCAAGTTGAAGCCATGTCCGCGGCGCAAATTCTGCTCAGTATATGATGAGTTCCCAATAAGGACGAAACCGGCCTACTGGATGAATTGCCTTTTCTACACAATACAATTCTTAGTTTATGCTGACATATGCATGTACTTAATGAGCCAGGTGTCTATATCCAATTCGCTACCTTGATTATAGTAAATGCTAATCTTGTTTAGTACAAATTCGCCATTTTGCATTGTTGGTTTGTATACCTCATTTTTGGTTTAATAATTTAGTCTAAACACGCATTTACTTATAAAATTAATCCATCTTTGGTTTCAGCTATGAGCATTGTGTGCGCGATTACTAGTTGTGAAAGCTGCATTTTATATTGCCCATTTCTTACTTATAGATTTTTGTTTCACTCTTTCCAGACAGCTTGTGATCGCGATCTGATTATGTAAATAGAATGTCTAAATGCAACAGTAAATGTCGCGGACGCTAATTTTGGCATGTTGTGCGAATCTTCTATTTAAATACTATACACAAAATCGGTCAATTATACCATGAATATGATTTTAGAGAAAAATTGTTAATACGAACCAATTCAGAAGACCTATCACCGCCTTACACTCAGGCTTCAACTGATTAAGCTTAGATCGTACGTCATTTCTAGTGGTTAGTATTAACGACGTTGAAGCCTTCGGAGGAAGGGGACGAATCAGCACCCAGTCACCACGAAGGCTAACTCGATGCGTACTTGGAAATGTGGATTAATCGGATCTTTGCGAAACCGACAGTGCAAAGCGGCAACCCAAGAATGTAGCTCGTGGAAACTCTAAAATAGTCCTATTTAACTGTTGTGGCAATGGCCACCTTTAAGAAAAATAATGAACAAAGGGTCTTATCTAGGGCAGACAGTATTTCAACAGAAATTCCTCGCAGAAGCGCCCGTATAAGAATGAAGCAGTCAGCCCAATGAGAAAAGCAGACTTAGAGCTGAAGTGAACATAAATTAATTAATGTGTAAATTTGTTTTATTAAATCGATGCTCGTTGTGCGAGCAAAATTCTATATATAATTGAGTAAAAATAAAGCATTTGTTGTACATTTAAAATGGCTTCTGATGGGTTGGAAACGTTGATTCAGGCATTGACTTCTCAAATGAATAATTTAACTGCAGAATTAGGCATAATTAAGGCTCGTCTAGACGATACGCTAATAATAAATACGGAAGACATCCAAGTACGTGGACCATCCAACATAGGTGGACAAAACAATGGCGACCGGTGAGATGCAGGAGGAGACCAGTTGTCTGCCTGGGTGGTGGAAGAATCTTCAAACCCAATATAACATTATATTCCAACTGCCTGATTGTAGCGAGCGTCCAGGGCCGACGGTCGACCAGTTTAAGCTATGGCTAGAACTAAATGACGGTTACGAACCACCAAAAGTATATGGTGCTCCTCCAAAGAAATTAGCAGCAGCGACTCGTGCAACCCAAGAAATGATAGAAGCCGGCGTTCTTGAACCGTCAACATCTGTTTTTCGTGCTCCGATGGTTTATGTTACGAAAAAGGATGGTTCGCTCCGACCAGCGGCTGATTTTAGGCAATTGAACTCAGTAACTAAACCGGACCCGTATCCCATGCCGGCTCTGCGTGATCTGTTCTTACAGCTAGCGGGAGGCAAATGGTTTGCCGTGCTTGATCTTAAACAGGGATTTTGGCAAATAGGCGTGCGGCCCGAAGACCGATGGAAGTTAGCGGTACAAGTACCCCAAGGTCATTTCCAATTCACCCGGGTACCATTTGGCCTTAAAAACGCACCGAAAGTGTTCCAAAGAATGATGGACTCGTTCGTGTCTGACTTAACTTGTACAACAGCTTACGTAGACGATGTTATTATATGGGCCACTACTGAACACGAATTACGTGTGAGGCTGCAGAAGATGTTGGCCAAAGCTGTAGAATGGCGATTACATTTTAATCCAGAAAAGGTACAGATAGGTCAAGAAGTGCGGTTCTTGGGGCACTTAGTCTCAGCGGACGGATGCATGCCGTTAGATTCGAATGTACAACCTATCAGGGATTATCCGGTGCCTACTACTAGAAAACAATTGCGCCGGTTTATTGGTATGGTGAATTTCTATAGACCATACCTCGCAGGGATGGCGGTTACGCAACAGCCCTTATCTCAGTTAACTAGTGCCAAGATACCATTTCGTTGGACGGAGGAGGCTCAACAAGCGTTTGTGCTATGTAAGCAGAAATTAATAGATGCAACTATTTTGACTTTCCCGGTAGGTAATATGTCAATTGTTACAGACGCGTCAGATATTGGTATAGGAGCGGTGTTACAAGCTGACGGACGTCCTGCGCAATATATAAGTCGCACACTCACTAAGGCGGAACAGAACTATACAGTCACAGAAAAAGAATTACTAGCCGTACAATGGGCGCTGCGGAAGTTTAGATATTTTGTCATCGGGGGACACGTGGACGTCTTTACCGACCACAAAGCGCTAGTGCATTGGAGATCACTAGGTATTGAGAAGAAACGTGTACATCGAGCCATTGAAGAACTAGAAGAGTACGATATATCAATTCATCATAGAGCAGGAATCGAGAATGCGGCGGCCGATGCGCTCAGCAGAATTTCCGCTGTGCGGGTTTCGCCGCTTATAAAAGTCTCTGAAGAACAGGGAAGAGATGCTACATGTCAGGAAATAGTTAATCAATTAAAAAACGGCACAGGGGTGTCTGCACCATATAAAACGTTGAGTCTACAGAACGGCCTGTTGGTGCGGAAAGAAGGACAAACAGTGCAATGGTTTGTGCCAGAATCTATAAGAACAGAATTAATGGCCTTTTGGCATGAAACGTTAGGACATCCCGGCGCTGGGCGGCTCATTGAGACATTGCAGTCACGATTGTATTGGCCTGGCATGTCCAAAGAAATTCGTAGCTATTGTCAACAGTGCACTACATGCCAACGTTGTAAACCACAAAAACGAGAAAAAGTCACGCCGATTGCTTTCAATGCCACTGCACGGAACGAGTTTCTGCATATCGACCTGGTAGGTCCACTGCCGGTAGCTCGCGGCGGCGTGTCCTATGTGTTTTCCATGGTCGATAAGTTTACCCGATGGGTCGAGTTTGTACCACTGAAGAAGATCACAACAGAAAAGATTATAACGTGCTTAGAAGAGCGATGGCTCAGTCGATTCGGTGCACCACAAGTTATTGTTACCGATCAAGGCGCACAGTTTGAGTCGAAAGAATTTAATCAGTGGTGCAAAGACCTTGACATAAAGCATTCCCGCACAGCCACTTATCACCCGCAAACCAATGCGACAGCTGAGCGCGCACATAGGACGATGAAAGAGGTACTGCGATGTTGGTGCCACGAGAGCCCGGGAACGTGGAGAGACAAATTACATTTGGTCGAGCGGGCCATGCGCTTTACTGTCTCAACAGCTACAGGATTCGCTCCAACGACCATGGTCTATGGAGGACACATAAGACTGCCAGGTGAACCGGTAATCCAAGGATCCCATGAGCGCTGCACCATAGCGGATATTCAGGAACGACTAAAACAGTTAACTGAATATGTAGGCGCCACACAGCGACAAGGCTATGCAAGGCAACCGACACGCACTCGCCTAAAGGTCGGCGACTATGTAATGGTAGCGAAGGTCGAGCCCATGGCACTGCAGGCTGTCAATGATGGGCCGTATCGCGTGGAGAGGGTGGACGCAGAGCACAATACTGTTTTTGTTAGCCTGCCCGATGGACCACGAGCTGTGGCACTGGATCGTTTAAGCAGAGTGCGAAAGCCGATTCCTGAGGGGGGAAGATGTGGCAATGGCCACCTTTAAGACAAATAATGAACAAAGGGTCTTATCTAGGGCAGACAGTATTTCAACAGAAATTCCTCGCAGAAGCGTCCGTATAAGAATGAAGCAGTCAGCCCAATGAGAAAAGCAGACTTAGAGCTGAAGTGAACATAAATTAATTAATGTGTAAATTTGTTTTATTAAATCGATGCTCGTTGTGCGAGCAAAATTCTATATATAATTGAGTAAAAATAAAGCATTTGTTGTACATTTAAAATGGCTTCTGATGGGTTGGAAACGTTGATTCAGGCATTGACTTCTCAAATGAATAATTTAACTGCAGAATTAGGCATAATTAAGGCTCGTCTAGACGATACGCTAATAATAAATACGGAAGACATCCAAGTACGTGGACCATCCAACATAGGTGGACAAAACAACTGTGTTGTCCGAACAACCTTTTTTTAGTATGTTAAGCTTCATTATACCACGTGATTCGTAAATTGCTTAAACGACTAAATAAAGACTGTTTCACGCGTTTCCGAATTTAAATCACCTTGACTCAATGGCAAATCCGTATACTATACAAGGTATTCATTTTCAATCAGCTGTTCAGCAACAGTAACCGGATCGGCGCATTAGCCTCGAACCGGTTGTCCCTCGCTAACTTGCAACTCGTGTGGTTAGTGATGAAAGCGAATGGCTACCAAGAGACGCGCCGCTAACTCACGTCTAATTGATGGATCTAGCTAAATATGTAGAATTATCCTATCCGGCACGAACAATGCTCTGGCAGATGGATTGATTTATTAACTAAACATCATGTAATTATGCTTGCGTTCCACGAATTTCCGCAGGAGGCTTTCAGTTGTATTGATCGGCCAATCGCCTTTGTTTAATGCTCATAGCACTTTTGGTATTGATGCCAGTCGCATCTCCGCCAATTCGAATTGTACGCTGCATTCAACATTTATAGTCAGAATATGCTCATCCTGGGAAATGCAGTGCATCTGTACAATGAAAATCTAACAAATAACAGACTGTTGTGATTGACAATGTATGCTGCAGACGAGTTCATCTTCTTAAATGTGTGCATGTATTGTTTCATCTTTAATCGAGTTGACTGGAACAAAATGTAAAAATTTAACTGCAAGCAACAAACGCGATTTGGACTGCCGGAAATGTTGGTGAGTTACTCGAAATACAAAATTACCACTTTTACATGAGAAGTACTGACCAAGCATCATTTAAATTTCATTTTTCATACACTTTACTAGATTTTATTGTTCTATTACATGTTTGTATGTGATGTGTATACATTCTCTCTCTCTCTTGTACACATAAACAAACATAATTGTATACATTAATCCATATATATATATATATATATATATATATATATATATATATATATATATATATAAATTTACGTGTCTTGATGTAGACACAAAAGCAATTTGAAAACATCAATCTACCATCTTAACATTACCGTGAAGCATTGTCTGAACATGACTATGCGAGAATAATGTTCCACCACTTAGACAACGCAACGAATTTGCTTCTAAGCGCCGAGTTCTCTAAATTTTTGTGTTTACACCTGTACCCACTTCCTGATAAAAGAAATTTTCATAGATTTCTAACAGTTGTCTTAAAATAGTATAAAAATAAAATAGAGTAATATTATTAATTTTAATTTTTTTAGAAATTGTGAAGCGTCAAATAAAGTTTCTCTGCATAACCTGGAATCAATCTCTAAATTATTATTAATCTGTGTATTGTGTTGTCGAGATGATGTTTGAATGATGTGTATATGCGCAAACATTTAAATTTAAACATTTATAAATATAACCTTAACAAGCATTGGTTGCTCGGGCGACAATAAATTTGATTTAAATCAAGTTTGCCAATTTGAGATAAACACGAATCTAACTGCATCTAATCAATCGCACAATATAAATCTCTAACTTGAATGCATAGCAAATATTGTAGATATTTTGTAAAGCGAGTAGAAAGGAAACATGCATTGACAGAAAAATGTAAAATGAATACGTGGACATATAGATAAGAATAATAAAATATATTTCAATGCCGAAAGTTGGCTAGGTAGATGGATAAACAGAGAAATATATAAATGCGTAAAGTTAATTAAAGATATGGATATCATTATAAATAGATAGACCAAGATATGTGCATATTTATTAATAGATAGTTAGAAAGAAATACGGGTACATAAACAGTTGGATGGATGGATGAAATAATAAACAATTTGTGCAATTAGATATAGCATAATTAACGGATTTGTATTAGTCCACACATATCAGGTAAATATTAAAAGATAGTCAGAAATTAATATATTTAAGATGGGCTTAAGATATACAGATTGACATATAGCTATATTTATTTATATATATATATATATATATATATATATATATATGTATATATATATATATATATATATATATATATATATATAGGTAGGTAAATCTGCAAGTGTGTGGATTGACAAATAAGTGAATTTTTTACATTGCCGATGTAGGATGAGTTTAATTCGTATTATATTATCTGCTTGACTATCTAATAGGTTTGGCTATATATTAATAGGTTTTCGGCCTAGTCGAATTCAGTTCATTTATTCATTTATACTTTTAATTGTTCTACAGGTAGTTGGCTAAACTACTGGATCATTCATGTGTGCTTTGTATGGTTTGTAAACCATACATCCTTAGGCGCGCAGACATAAAACTGAGTATGTACAAAAGTGCTTCAACCAACTAGACTTATAACGAGCTTCCTATTCTAGAAGACACAATAGCTCGACGTGTAAACACGTTCTCTTGCGTTTGTGATTGAACGATGTAATTCATCTAAGGTAGACAGGATGGACAGTGTTCATTATGTTAAGTCTTAAACTTCACAAGCAAAAATTGAAGTTTGTGTAGGCTAAACTCGAGTATATATATATATATATATATATATATATATATATATATATATATATATATATGTATATTTATATAACACATAGCATAAGCTGTGTATATACGATATTAAATATAATGGTGCATAAAACACTGCGTCCTGTTTCTTGCTCGAAGTTACCTGTGTCTGGCATGTACTGCTTCAAGTGGATGTTCGTATTCAGGTGGCAAAATTGTCTACCAGTCAGTGCACATAAATAAATTGACTCTCTATTTCACAGAAAACTGACACGTGCTTCAGCTTTGAAGTTAATATAAGTATATACAAGTATAAATATATATTTATGTGTGTATACATGTCGGCGTTAGGCTAAACCTCTCTGGTTTGACATTATGATGAGAAGATTATTGCTCTCCACTCAAAAACGGTTAATGGGTCTGTCCTCAGACAGCATATAATTCATGCATACCTTTGTATATTTGTTAACTTCTCCACTGATTCAGTCTTTTAAGTTGTAAGGCTTGTTGTTATTTAAGTTATGCAGTAGGTCATAAATTTTCTTAATTACATTACTAAACGGAATTCTAAATTGACTGGCCGAAATCACCGTAAACTTTTACCTTGGCACATGACGGGCCAATATCAATAGCACGGATCGTTGCAGCGTGAACGCCGGATAGCAAAAGCACGAAAAATCCAGGCCGAGTTGTATTTTGTCACGAGTAAAACCTAGCTAAGCTTAAAAGTCTACAGATTCCACATGAAAAATAGACCACAGGCCCATCCAAATTAGAAGAGCTTCGTTCCTTAACATAATTCTTATATTTACCTTTCATTAATGGATGTAATATGACATAGTGATTATATCAATCAATAGAACCATTATAAAAATTCATTTTGTCCTTAAGATGACTGTTTTACCTTTTTGTACAAGACGTCGTTTATCACATCAAACGGAATGCTAAAACCAACTTGCTGGACGTCTAATATTTCAATTTACGTAAATACAGCCTCCAAACAAGGCAATCAGTATTTGAAGGATTTCAATTAAATGAAAATTCCATCGAAAAGACAATGTTTCAGTTTTTACTGGGCAAATCGTTAGTAGTGGCCAAGGAAACCAAGAATTCTCTAGCCATTCAGAAACCCTAAATATTAAGTCGATGTAACTAATATGCAAACCCAAATTGCCAGCTCGGATATAAGTTAAACAAATCCTACTACAAGAAAAACTTATATTCTGGCCGCGAGTGATATCAGAAAACATTTTCTTGGTAATCTCATTGGACAAAACAGAGTATGAATGGGGCTCAACTACTGATTTAATACACATATTGTGAAGAGTTTGCAAAGTCAAACGGTTCCACGCTCCTTCACCAAATCAATAATGGATTTTTTTTCATTCGGGATTCCAACTGATGAGTCGCCAGTTAACAGCACGTACCAAGTTACCGTTAGTCGGATCATCATCAGAATACAATGGCTACCTGACTAGCGAGAACCAAAAAGTGTTAATTTATAGCAAAATAAGATATGCGACTCTCATCTGCAGTAACCTCACATGCACTGTACTTGATTAGAATCGTCTGTCGAACAATTCCCATGCAACCTCAGTCATATATTTTGTTCGCAGCAGATAATAAGTAAAAATAAATTACCCCTCAAAACAATTATTGCTTTCTTACCATCTTGATATAAATACCAAACCAATTGTATCTGAGCAGTCACATAACATAAAAAAATTACGGCTAGTAACACTCATTTACGTGTTTCGACTGTCTAAGAGCGTCATCAAAGCACGATGTCATATTGACTGTCGACGGTCAATCCGAAATCCATACTTAATAAAAGGAACATGAGTTACGCGTTGCTCACATCTGGTAGACGTGCATAAATTTTTCCTGTCTGAAAACTTCGGCTGCACAATTTCTATGCGATCATGTCCATTAATGTTTTACAGATTTTGTCACATGTATGTATCTTATATAATTAAATAATCAGTGATTGCGCTGATGTTGATAGCAATTCCTTAAGTCAAGTTTGCACACTTGAGATAAATGTCAATCCCGTTTCAAAAAGCCAGCCACATACCATACCAAAACTTCCACCAGGCGCACGGACTGACACGTGATAATCTTCAATGGACATCATTAATGCATGGCAGAAAACTGACTGACGAGGATCATACCTCAACTCATATAGATAATCCAATTACATAATCATTAGTTGCGCGGGTGGTAGTAACAATTCTCTAAATCAAGATTGCGAGCTTGAAATAAACACCAATCCCATTGTATTTAACAAGTCGACGAACAACATAGAAAAACTACCACCGTTCGCACGTATTGACGCGTTTTGACCTTCCTTGATCATCATCAGAGTACGACGGCAAACTGACTAGTGAGGATCAATCTGCATTGCATATATATGGAAAACAAAATTATATATGTGGCTCTCACCTCTAATAGTCTCGCATACATTGTACTTGACACAGTCATTGTTTGCGCGGGTTTTAAACATCAGCAATGCGAATATTGCTTGTCACATATGCATTTGTTATCATAAAGGCAAAACGGAGTATGCTTAACTGACGGTAGTTTGCTGCGTTAAGAAAGTGAGAAAATTACGCTTGTTGTTTTTATTATAACTCCAAATTTTAGTAAAATTACTTCGGCCCCATTTTAATTACATATTATATTTCACGCTCATGATACTAAGAACTTTTATGCTTCGGTTTGATAACATGTAATAGACTGAAAATTAGCTTTTTCCACGTCGTTTAACCAATTAGTTAGTTACATTTGACATAATGTCGGCACTAACTCTTGAGAGACCAGTAGAGACAAATTGGGTGATTCATCAAGGTTACCTTTTTTGTTCATTCTGCCTTTTACTCAACATTCAAATGTCAAGGTTGAGCAGCACTGCTTGTGGAATATCCGCGAAATCGATTGTTTCAATGAAGTACGTATATGGTCTATTCCACCACCGAAGTTGCTCAATGCACACGAGTATCTTCTGTATTGCAACTTTTGCTTTTGATCAGTCCTACTTCAGGTAGTTCATCCATAGTGACGCTTTCAACCTGACGTTCTAACTGGACCCCAATTAACTGCCATCTTGAGCGATTACCGTGAATTAAAATATAATGACATAATTCGTTTATATACAAGTTGACCATTTAAACTACATATGGCATAATAAAGAAAATGAAATTCGTCAACTAAACCTATTTCTTTATTACAGTACTTCAAATTTTAATTGCTCTAGCCAGAAATTGGGCACAGGGCACTCGGTTTAGTGCCTCGCAACACAGAAATGACTTTGGCCAAGTTGTAATTACATATAACATTCCGTGCCCATTATGCCAAGATCACAAGTGCTGCAATTTTAAAATGTGTAATAGACAGCAATGTTCATTAGTTCCACATCGTTTTAACAACTATTACCTGTCTATTTGCTTAATTTCGGTGCAAAATGGGAGTACCCTGTAAGCATGACCAGTGTGTCGCGTCACGTCAACTCTTAGAATTCTTTATAACTTCGACATAACCTGTTCTATAATGACGGGTTTTAAGTGACTAGTTAGAACTTCAGTTCTAAAGAGATGCCAAATAGTCTTCACCTGCGTGAAAGGATAGCCAAGAAATTTTAGTTTGTATATGACTGAAAATTGCGTGTAGACTACGGTTCGGGTGGGTAAGTGGTTAGAGCAACAGATTCAGAAGCAGACATGCCCAGTCTTGAGGCCTGTCTGCGGAAAATTCTGGACAGTGTGTAATGAGTTCTCATCAAGGACGAAACCTGTCTACTAGATGAATTTCTTTTACTACACTATAAAAAGGTTAGTTTATACTGTAAAATTTATGTAACTAATGGTTCAGGTTTACACTTCAAGATCTCAAAATTGATTAATTTATTTTCCATAGCCTCTTGGTTATGCGTAAACTGGCATATAAAACAAATTCTGAAAGTTTTTATGAATATTTTCACGGGACTTCGGTGTATCTTTTACACAAAAATTCACGAAATCCTTCCTTACTTTTATTTTATTTCGATAATATATATTTAAATGATTCTCCCAGCAAAGTTTTAAAAGTTTATGCCTATGCTTGCTGGAGTAGACAAAAACGCAAAATCAATATATTGACCACATTTCAGTGGCATTTTGATGGAGTATAGTGTTTTAGAGAGCCACTGACAATCGCGATGTCTACCAGCGAGTTTGGTAACGGAAGACAAATCCTTGACAAGTTGGACATATTGTTCCATAAAATTAATAATATTTGTGATATGTGCCGTATTAAATATATTTCAGTTATCCTTCTATTGACATGATTTGACAACTAAATTCCGTACTAAAAAACTATTAAAACTTTCTTTAACATTTCATATCAAATGTATTCAAATATTAATCAGGTTTCAAGCTGAGTAGCTACTTCGACTTTAAAAAATATTTTCGATAATTATTTTTTGACACTTGATAGTCAGTCATCACCCAACACAACCTCTCTCCATCATAATGGCAATTTAGCATCTATTCTAAACAAATTCTCGTCTGTTTGGCATGGTTTATACTGACTATTGAATATATAATCTTTTAAGCGTTTATATCGAGCAAGTAACCTCGTTTAAAAACTTCAATCTACTAGTCCGTTTGGTTTTGCCACGATCTAGGCTGAAATCGCAGATAGTTGTTCCAATAGTAAAACTTATCCCCTATGCCACACGAAGAGCGCATTTTGCATTATTTTCGTTTTATTCTCAACTCGTAAATTTGGTCAGTCTTTGAAACTGGTGGACTTCAAACGAAGACATTTTGAATCTAAAGTACCTGCAGCCAGTCATGATCTGTCGATATAAAGCTGATATCAAGTCACGTGGAATAGTGATATTGAATAAAATTCAAATAACAGGCTTAACTTTACAAGGACGGTACTTTAATTGGCCGACTAGGCCGAATTTTTTCTTATTGCGAGCACTTCAGTGGTGATTAAACTGGAGTTTTTTTCCAGGTCAAAACTAATCCATGCACCAAAGCAGTGCGAATTGTAACCATGTTTAAATTTACCTTGAATTTATGCTTCTGATGAGTCGTTGCTTCTGATAGACACGCATAAGTATTAATCGATCTTTGGTAGCGCGGGCTCCGATAACAATTACTTTTAATCAAGGTCGCGACCTTGCTATAAACACCTAAGCCCTTGTGTTCATACATTCGTCAGTATAAACTAAGAACTGTATGATGTGGAGAAGGCATTTTATCCGGTTGATCGGTTTTGTCTTTATTTGGCGCTCATCACGTACTGTCCAGAATTTGTCGCAGACACGACTCGAACCTTGGTATGACAGCTTCGGAATGTGGAATTTATCCACTGAGCCAACCTGCTGCCTACTACACACAATATTCAATTATAAACCATCAAATGCTAATAAATTGTTATCACTGTCGGCGCAAACAATATTTATTTAAATATATACATAAATATTCGATACTGTTCCACGTCCCCTAGTAGCGTGGTGCCTGTTCTATAATGACAGATTGGGAATGGTTATTTAGAACTATACGTCTCAAGGTAAGCTATATAGGTTCCACCTAAAGGCAGTGCTAACCACGGAACACTAGTTAGTATAGAACTAAATATTGTGTGTAGTAGGGGGCAGGGTGGTTCAGCGGTTAGTGCAATGGATTCCGAAGCAGACGTGCCCAGGTTTGAGCCCTGTCCGTGGTAAATTCGGGACGGTACATGATGAGTTTCTAATAATAACTAAACCGGTCTACTGGATGAATATCCCTTTCCACACTATACAATACTTAGATTATGCTGACAAATGTATGTACACAAGGAGTCAGGTGTTTATATTAAATTATCCATCTTGATTAAAAGTAACGCTTACGAATTTTTTCATCCTATACTTCAATCTAGACATCAACAAAGGTTAATTATAAAATAGCCACCTTACACCCATGGGATTTAGAGTTGCATTAACGTGTTATTACGGGATTTTATAATATTAATTGTCTGAATAAACTGACCAGAGCGTAGAAGGGAAAATATAAAAAATCTTAGTGGACGAGATAAATTCTTAATTTGCAATCTACATTAATGGCCAGATTCTTCACGACCAGGATTCACCACTGGAAGATTTGGTTCAATTGAACAACTAATCCAAAAGCAAAAACATATACTGAATGAATTTTAAGTAAATACGAATATCTAGAAAAACTGATTTTTTTCAACAACAAAACTACTCCATGACCAAAGAGTCGGAACACTAATCGGTTGCAATTTCATTTTTGTTGTTTTCATGAATAATTTCTTTTTGTGTAGTTAGTAAAAGTATCCTCAGATGGCCGCATTACCTTCAAAACTGTGCCCCATTGGCCTGATTAATTGAGAGCAGGTGATACATTTATGTCTACTGCGAATTTACTAACGATATGTTCTTGCTACTTAATTATTATCGGTTCCTGTGTGAACTGGTTCTTTTGTAAAGCATGGTTAAAATATGGCCACCTAAAAGATTTGTATTTTCATGATCAGATGTACACACTCATTGTTGTTAATGATAATTCGCAAAATTACCATTTACAGAAATGTATTCTAAAAGTGAACTTTCCAAATTTACGGCTCTACTCAATGTTACTACGCAATAAACAGTTACAGCGTTCAATCATTTCGCTAATGCTTGTCCCTATCTAACGCACATTTTGTGTCAAAGGCTCGAGAGACACCCACATTGAAGTAATAATTTCTTAAATTAGAGAACCGCGCCTCTTCTAATCGTAATTAAAGTACCTGAAAAATTTAAATTGTTGTGTGTGTGTCTGTTGTTCGAACATTGTTGTATGTGCATTAATCGGCAATTTTTAGAAATAAACGTAAAACAAAATTAGATTTAATTTAACAATAATTGACTGCGCTGGTGATGGTAACAATGCTTTAAATCAAGTTTGCGAGCTTGAAGTAAACACCAACCCCATTGTATTAAACCAGTGCGCGTGCGAAACGCGTCAGTGCGTTGCGGATGGCGGTAGTTTTGTTATGTTGTTCGACGACTGGTTAAATACAATGGGGTTGGTGTTTACTTCAAACACGCAAACTTGATTTAAAGCATTGTTACCACCACCAGCGCAGTCAATTATTGTTTAAATTGTATTGCCTATATATGAATATGTGGCGAAAGCTGCAAACAGTTAATGTTCGTGACTGCATAGAAATTGTGCAGCCGACATTTCCAGTCAAGTTCAATGTATGCAAGACTGCTAGAGGTGAGAGCCGCATATCTAAATTTGATTTCCATATATATTCAATGCGGTTTGATCCTCGATAGTCAGTTTGCCGTCGTACTCTGATGATGATCATGGAAGGTCGAAACGCATCAGTACGTGTAACTGACGGCTGCACATCTGCTTAACCCCAAGCAGATCTGTAACACTATAGCAATATATAATTAGATTCATGATATCGAATTTCCACTTGTTTACCAAGATTACCTCGTAAACATTGTTATAAAATGTACTGTTCTATCCTGTTTAGACGTTTAATTTGGTTATGTAATTAATTTTAAGAACACACACACGTATACACCAAACATCCCTCTATAAGTGCTTTTAACTACAAAGTTTAAACAGTAATTTAAATCGAGGTAGCAATTTAATGCTAACACCAGCCCCATCATAAACATACATTTTTCATTATAAACTAAGCATTGCACAATGTAGAAAAGACAATTCATCCAGTATGCGATATTGATAAAAAACCTGACTCATTATATACATACATTTGTGAGTATAACCTAAATTCATTGTACCCTTCCTGTGTGCAAAAAAAGAAATTTTATCAGATATAAGAAATATTTCTTTCGCATTGTCTTCTCAAATATCTACTAATGAACATATCTTTATATATAAATTGAAAAGCAAAACAAGATGAAATATGTAGAACATAGAGAGTGTTCACATATTTCTATCTTAGTTTTGCTTTCCAATTTATATATAAAAGTATGTTCATTAGTAGATATTTGAAAGACAATGCGAAGAAATATTTCTTATATCTGATAAAATTTCTTTTGTTTTTGCCACTAGGTAGAAGTACACTGAGATGTTTATTAAAACTCACATTTCAAAAGAATATAATCTAAGTATTGTATAGTGTAGAAAAGACAATTCATCCAGTAGACCGATTACGTCTCTATTGAAAACTCATCACGTACTGTCCAGAATTTGCCGGGGACAGGGCTCGAACCTAAGCACATTTTCTTCGGAAACTGGTGCTCTGACCGCTGAGCTACCTAGCCACCTAATACACACAATGTACAGTTATATACTAAATAATGTTTCTTGGGTTAACCTTGATTTTAGGTAGTACCCATATTGCATACCTTTAGACCTAAAATTCCAACTAAACACCACCAATCTGTCATTATAGAACAGAAACCATGCTATCTACCCATTATGTATATACGTTTGTCATTATAAACTAAGAATTCTATAAAGTAGAAAAGACAATTAATCCAGTAGAACGATTTCGTCCTTATTAGGAACTCACTATGTACAGTTTTCTTGATTGTTTATTCAAAGAATATTTTATTCTTCGTTACTGACATTGTAAAGTAATGTCCGTGGTATCATTTTATTTCTAACAATAACTATTCATTGCATTCTTTCCATCGTTATCTTGCTTTAAGCTTCCAAGAAAACTGGTTTAAACCATAGAAAAATTTTATTTCATTATAAATCCAATTATTTTATCCTTTTTTAGTTCAGTTAAACTTCGTAAGTGATTTAAACTCAATCTTAGTGAAATCTAATTCATTTCTTCAGGTGAATCTTGATTGGTTGAACATGTTAAGGCATAATTAAGGCTCTAACTAAGGTGCAAGTTATGAGATGAACCATATAGATATATTATTACAAAACAGGATTCAGAATAAATCATACCTTAAGTGTTGTGAATGCGTCAATTATTTATTAAGCAGTTGCAATTACAATTAATTACAGTTTGTTGTGTCTTATTTCATTGAGGTCTTATTAAAAAGATAAAGATTTAAAACAAATTTAAAGTTGTGAAAGGCGTCAAACGAACGATTTTACTTCACCCATCGACTGATAAATATTAGAATGGTTATTGCATAGCGCCTTATTCAAATTATTGTCTGGTATAAGTAAGAAATTTTTCAGTCTGCAAAATTAAATTTATTAATATACAGTGGAAATTTATTTGTTTTGTCTGTGATAAATATGTAAATGATTGACATCTTGCTTACGTATATATGCTGCTGTCTTGAGGTCAAATGGATTCGCAAATGCCTCCCTGATGATACATTCAAAGGCGGGCGGTGATAACAATTACTATAATCAAAGGTTGCGAACTTGATATAAACAACTGATCCATTAAGTACATACATTTGTCGGTATAAACTAAGAATTGTAAAGTGTAGAAAAAGCAATTCATCCAGTATACCGATTTCGTCGCTCTATTGGAAACTCATCACGAACTGGCTAGAATTTGCCGCGGATCGGGCTCGAACCTGGGCACGCCTGCTTCGGAATCTGGTGTTCTGACCACTGAGCCACCCTGACGCACACTATACACAATTTTCGGTCATATACTAACTAATGAAATTCGATTACTTTTTTTCTTTTAGGTGGAGGTCATATGGCAAACATTTAGACCCAAAGTTCCACCAAGTGCTGTAATCGTTGGAGCTGATATCAAATTGACATTTGCGGGACTATTGATAGCATTTTTAAGTCGGTAAAATGTTTAAAAAGTAAGCTGTTCATCTGGAAATGTAAAGGAGTCAAGCATTTACCGACCAACGTGTGCTACCAATCTTCTCGCAACCGTAAATTTTGGTATCTGCTCGAGACGGCATTTGGCCGGTATAATTTCTAACTATTAATTGGTCGGCTACAAAGTTTCTCTTCCATTTAAAAATAAAGTCTGGGAACTATGTTGTGCTAGTCAAAATGTGGATAAGGTAATTGTTCAATACCCAGTATCGCAACAGTTTATTTCTTTTAACCAGAATACTCGGTTATAAAGATATAGCATATCTAAGTTTGTAAATAAGGTATGGCGTATTTAGCTGCAATGCAGTTCCTAATGAGTCGGGATTGTATGACAAAGTCAGTGTGAATATAAACATGCAATCTTCGTTACCCTGTGTTCTGTTGTTTTAATAACTAGCTCGTTATTCGTGCGATCCATTTTTTACATAATTAAATCACCTTTATCAATTTAGCGAAAAAGAGTTTCGATCGTGGCTAAGAGATATTGTTCTGTTAAAACCAGTTTCTTGCTAGATTTCCACATATGACATTTAATTATGTCATGATTACCTCGAAAATGGGACATAATTGCTTTAACGATTTATTTCGCTGCAAGTATTTATTCATCCTAAATCATTCAGTTGGGACCGTCCAAAATGTCAGAAAGTGTAACGTACAATGAGCTGGCTATGAAGTTGCACTATGAAAGACTTTTTAAAATTGACTCTATTATGGCGTTTATTATTGTACTTGTTAAAAATTGTACTGTATAATTGGTTCAAATTAGTTGACCCAATGTGTGGTGGATCCGGAGCTTGATGCTCCTATTCATGATAAGCTTCCAGTAAGCACTAAACCAACATGCCAATGAGATTACCATTCTGTTTTCGTGCTGGATTTGGCATATCACCTTTGTTTTATATTAGCTAACTTAACTCTAGGTTCGCCAGGATTAACTTGAAAATTCAACAAACTCGTTCGCTAATAAGATTAAACCTTTGGCTTATTCGATTTTGAATGCAACATTTAAAGAATTATTACCATCATCTGTGCAATCAATGATTGTCCAATTGTATTTTACAACATATATATATAAATATATATATATATATATATATATATGATTATATATATAAGCTGCAAAAACGTAATGTTTATGATTGTATAAACATTGTGCGGCCGATGCTTCCAGTAAAGTAAAATATATGCGAGACTACTAGAGGTGGGACCGCATATCTTTGATTGTATATATATATATATATATATATATATATATATATATATATATATATATATATATATATATATATATATATATATATATATATATGCATTTCGGTTTGATCCACGCTAGTCGACCTGTAGAGGCTCTGGCTCAATTAACTAATGAGTGCGCCATGGATGCCAATATTTATGAACATCATGCCTAGTTTCAACGTCATTTAAGAATATGTAAAACATACATCGGAGCATTTTAAATGAAACCCTGACGTCTAAATGTTTAAGCTTATTTTCTTTCCAGATAAAACGACCATGAACGTATATGGCATGTGGAGTTAGTTTCGTCTCATACCTATAAATGTGAAACTCATGACTTCGTACGTTTAAATTGTCGTTCCGCCGTAGGTTCATTACATCTTTCCGTTTCATAATAAACATCGATATACATAACGCAACTTTCATGATTTGAAAATATTCATATTCCTATAGTTGACTTTTTTAACCTAGAAACGAGTCACTTAAAATGTGAACAGCAGTAGATGCCAAAGTCAGCATGAACAAAAGATGTAGTCCTATTGACATACATATTTCCCTTTCACTAGCAGAATATCAATATAAACAGGCACTATTCCTTAATCATTATAATCAAGGTTGCGGTCTTGATATAAACACCTGACCCATTAATTACTTACATATGTCAGATATTAACTAAGAAATGTATAGTGTAGAAAAGGCAATTCATCCAATAGACCGGTTTCGTCCTTGTTGGGAACTCATCATGTAAGGACAGAAACCAGTCTACTGATGAATTTGCCTTTTACTACTATACAATTCTTAGTTTATACTGCCAAATGTATGTATTTAATGGGTCAGGTGTTTATATCAAGACCGCAACCTTGATTATAATAATTGTTATCACCACCCGCGCAACTAATGTTCGTTTAATTATATAACAGTTCCTTAATCACCATTTATATATTTCAGAAAATGTACAAGAGCTGAACTTTGAAATCCACTACTCGCATATTTATAAAGACGATTCAACTGATAAAATGCGAAAACCTGGTATTTTTAATAAATTGAGTAAAGTATTCTTTCTTAAAACCTGTTACTCAGTCAAAGTATTGGTGCTCTAGCACTGATCGGCATTTGGTTATTATTAGATTAAAAATTGAATCTTAATATACAAATTTGAATAAGCAGATCTAAAGCGTAGGTATGCATAATTTTATAACTTTTAGTTGGCGTGGCTTCTGGTCTTATATAGACTACTTTGTGACTCGATATGCCATTCCTATTATAAATGTAGAATACATAGTATATATATATATATATATATATATATATATATATATATATATATATATATATAACTTTTAGTATTTCATAAGCTAGTTTATCATTAATTTCTTGTAATAATAAAAGTTCCTTCAAGTTCAATTAGTCATTTTTATGTACACTTTATACCTGATTTTGGAATAAGTTATTTATGAAGTATTATGCACAAGTTAAAAATACTCCGATTTGTTGTTCCTTTCATTTGGCAATGATTATCGGTGCACTTTCTATAGAGGATGTCGTCCCTATTTAAGCACTAGTCTAATATGCAGAAATTGGAGGGCTCAAGACTTGTCTATTCTGCACTGCGCAGCATCTCGGCTGCATAAACTTTAATAAAAACATTAAATAGGATATTAATTATGAAGCTTCATCAATAAAAAAGAAAAAGCGGTCGCACTTGGGTAAAGTTTTACAACCAGTAAATGGATGAAAATAGCAGCAATCATAAATAGTAAAAATAAAAATATTGTACATTCGTAAAAAATTAAAATATATAAAGTTTTAAATAAGTTAACTAGTGTTTAAAATGTGACAATAATAAATCAATCACGGATTCTATGAGTTGTGATAAAAATTATTTAAATCATGTTTGTAAACTTGGGACAAACACGACTCCAATTTATTAAACCAGTGACACATATTAGCAAAATAACCTTCATTAGCTCTAATGATGAGCTTCGAAGGTCGAAAGGCGTTAGCAAGTGCGACTGTGCTGTGCGATTTGTTGAATAAAATCGGATTGCTGCATATCTCATGTTCGAAAACTTAATTTTGAAAGACCAGACAATACTGAAAGATGACTAATTTATGACATTTATGGTATCGATATTGCAGAAAAATAAGCATTCTTATGGATTCGAAATAAATTTATTTAAATATAGAATTCTGAATGAATGAATAGGTCTGGCGGAAATCTTTTCGCCACATCGATGTAAAAATAAACACGTAGAAAGATTATAACTTCCACAGATCGATCGTTTTATTAGCAGACATGTTGCAGATAGAATATTTTTATAATGCCTGGCTTATCGGTAAACCGACTACAAATGATGTATGGTGACTTTTTATCTATGTTGTTATATATGAAAGAACTATTAAATGTGTCTAATCGTCCTTATATTTATTAACCTAAAAATTGCTCTAAACATGTTTATATTTAAAAAAGTATATAGGCTTCCAATTTCAAAAATAGATGAACTATGTTGACTATCCTCTATAGTGTTCAGGAAATACTAACCAATATATATATATATATATATATATATATATATATATATATATATATATATATATATATATATATATATCGTATGCATAGAAGCGTCATTCCCAAAACCTGAAGATATGTTAATCCATGTCGAAATATTATTATTAAGATTATAATTGTTATTGATGTTATCATTCATGTTATTATTTATATTATTATAATTATTAATATTATCATCATCATCAATAGAATGTACGTATGCAAGGCCATATTAATGTTCCAACAGTTGTCACGGAACAAATATTCAAGTGTAACCGAAATGTAAACAAAAGCGGGAGTATAATGCCTACTTCAAGTGCTATTTACTTTTAAAGAATTACTAATATTAGTAGCGGTTGGTCTTGGGAACAAAGGTTGTTAATTTTTCTGCTGCTGCTTTTGCTGAAAACTGAAAACCCAAGAATTTAAGGAAAAAGGATACTTAATAAATGTTTTACTGTGCCCAGTTTAAGTGATTATGGTATTTCAAATTTATTGTGGTTAAAAGCAGTCTTCTCTTGGTACATTATAAAAGATAATTTTTGACTAGATGTATCGATAATGTATTCAAGATCCATAGCAAGTGTGAACTCCAAGACGCATCCCTTGCATATCTACAGGATACTCATTACTAGGAGCAATCAAACGCTGCAAGACTACGATTTATCCTATTGTTAAGTATTTTACCATTAGCCTTCTGCGCGCTTGATGAGATTATGTAATGCGGGAATTTTAGATGAGTGCAAATTAACTGGAAGAATGGGTTGTGTCTGTCATTTGCAGAATGGGTCTTTATATATTTATATTTTTAGTTGTTGAGTGGGTGTTTTCATGTACTCCATGCCAATGCACATGTACAGTGTTAAATTCTGAGGGTCTCTGAGTCTAAAATTAAATTATAAATAGATCTGCCTTGAACGAGGTTACCGCATTTGCTTAAATCTATTTGCATGAGCTGTGCAATTTGTGTTATTAGAATTCGGAACATGGTACTTTACAAATAGAGATAGCAATACGTAA